>VXBT01002909.1:831814-859982 GCA_013400235.1 Oriolus oriolus
CGGGGACGCGTTGCTGGCCAGGCAGGGCGGCGGAGGCACCACCGAGCTCTTCTTGGAGTTGTACAGGCTGGGGTCCTCCTCGGAGGGGCCCTCCGGCCACTGCGGCTGCCCGCAGAGGCTCTTCTGGATCTTCTTGATGCCCAGGTGGGCGATTTCAAGGATGTTGAGGAAGAGGGAGACGGCGGCGATGCTGTTCATGAAAACCATAAAGATGGTCTTCTCTGTGGGTCGGGACACAAAACAATCCACCGTGTTAGGGCAAGGGGGCCGAGTGCATTTGTAAAGGGGAGACATGTGAAGCCCATATAAAAGATACTGACCTATCATAAAGCCCACTTCGACCACCGACCGGGTCAGGATATGTAGGACATAGGTGCGCAGCAGCGACCCTCTCAGGGGTGCCTTATTCACTTTCTTCTGTTCCTCCAGCTTACGCAGTTCCCTCTCCACTCTCCTGTGTTCCTCGAGCATGGGCTCCAGGTCCTCGAGCTGAGCCCGCAGGTGGGCTTTTCTGTTCTGTCGCTCTTTCTCGAGCGCCCTTAACCTGTAGAGCGCGTGGCCCATGTACACTAAGGATGGAGAGGAGACAAATATGATCTGCAGTACCCAGTATCTGATCAAAGAGATGGGGAAGGCTTTGTCGTAACAGATATTGTTGCAGCCAGGTTGCTCTGTGTTGCAGATGAACTCGGACTGCTCATCATCCCAGACGTCTTCAGCAGCCACTCCCAGCACCAGCATCCGGAATATGAACAGGATTGTGAGCCAGATTTTGCCGACTATGGTGGAGTGGATGTGCACTTCTTCAAGGATGCTGCCCAACAAATTCCAGTCCCCCATGGTCAGAAGTTCATTTCTGGGAAAAAAAAAAGAAAGTTATTTTCATGCAATGATGGATTTTTTTTTTTTAAATGGGCATTTTTAGTTTAGTTTGTTTGGGTTTTTTTATTTTAATAAATGTCTTTCAGATACATTCTGTTAGGTGGAGATCTCTTAAAAGTTCATCATTATTTTCTATTTACTGTGTCTTTAAATGAATTCAAACTTCATGATTACTGGTCAAAGATGCAAATGTGAGATTATTTTAAAATTAGGAGAGATTAATTTCAGCTGTAAGCCACAGTACTTCATAACATCCCATAGTTTTATATTATTTTCTTCCCACTAGAAATGAAGATGACTTTTTTCCCACTTTACAAATACTTTGCCAACTACAGTTTAATTATACACCCACTCCATTCCACACTGACTATGGATTTGCCGTAGTTTAGAAATAATAGATAATGTTCTTGGCTTTAATTTGTTGGATAAAGTTTTGAGAAGTGTCTTATAACTGTGACTAAAAAAAAAGTTTCATTTTTACCCCAAGGTAGTAGCAATATTAGTGTCATCCATCTAGTATTTTCCCATCTACCCAGGTAACAATTCACAAGTTTCTCTCTTGGCTTCCTAAAACTACAAATACGTAGCTGATTTACACATAGCTTTACATTTGCAGTCTCAGTTCTAGGATAATATCAATAAACTGAGTGCTCCGAGGGTTAATACATTTATTTTTGTGCATCAGGTTTTACTGGACCACCAAGACTTCATCTTAATTATAAATTTTAACATATGAGATGATGAAATCAGGGATTACATAATGGAGCAATGTGGAGGTTTTTAACAGCGAGTATGTGAAAATCTTTTCATCTACCTCTTTCCCAGAAACTGCTTCATTCACAAGCAATTGGTCTATGTTCTGCTACCAGATATTTGATTTATAATCTGCTTCTTTTGAAACTATTTTGGAGCTTCAAGCGATGTGGGGAATTGAAATGTAAGATATTCGACTGTTTATTTGTGAATGAACTGCATGTTTGGTGTTGTGTCCCTGGAACGTTTTCTACTAATATGGCAATAAATTATTGAAAGCAACTGGGATCATATCTACCTTAGGGTTCACACTTGGATTTTTTTTATGCTACAATGCTTTCAAAAAGTCCCAAATTCCACTAAACCACAACCTTTAGTAAAGTGCAATTTCTAAGCTTTTTTTTCGAAAGTGGCTGGTTGATGGGCCCAAAATCTTGTATATATTTAAACGATAGCATAGCTGGGTAATATCACTATTATTAATATGGCTTGGTTCATGACATGATCCCAGGTAGTTCAGTTCTGCTTCAAGGCTGTATTTCTCCACACTGCAAGTAAAGCTTTTCAGTTGTAACCAGCAGTGAAGTCATTCTCAGCACAGGCATCCTACAGACTTTATTATTACATTTCTGGGACTGCTTTTTGTCTGCAAATTTGAATTTTCACGCATGGAACTGGCTAAGGAAACATTATCTAGTCAAGCAATTTCTTACGTGCTGTTATGCACCCAGAATATTTTGTTTCCCCACTCCTTCCCTCCCACGTGTATCATTGCAATGAGACACAGGGGGAAAATAAAAAGTCAGCAATAATTATTGTAGTCCAATGCAAAAGTCAAGCAAAGGAGCTTTAGGTATATTCACTGCCTTGCAAATGGCTGATCCCTCACTGAAATTGATAGACTCAGCAAAAAAACCCAACCGAACAACAAAACCAACGACAATTACAAGTGTGATGCTACAATGTAAATTCAGGAATAAAAAGGGAAAAGGAGATACGCTTTAATCCCAAAGATGAAATGCTAGCATTCCTCTAGCAGTAGGAACTGCCAGTGTCTGCTCTGGAACAGAAAGTGGATGTAACTATTTGGGGCAAGAGGGGTGTATAAACAGATCACTCTGGCTCTATAGAGTTTTGTTTCTAAAGCTGTTTCTACCAGTGTTTAAATAACTCTGTCCTCACCTTTGCATTATAAAAGCCAACAGATGAGAGTAATGTAATTGTAGGAATGGTATAATTCACCCTCTAAGTGACCCCTTGATACCAGGATACTTGCCCTCAGCTCTGCACTGGTAGAACTGCAGCATAAATATTGACACAGTGAACATTGTGTATAAAATAAAGAAGTTAGTTTAGAGCCACAAAAGCCATAGTTTCTAAGAAATCAGCCCAAACTATCTCACAACCTTGTCATAGCAATGTGCTTCTATTTTTTCTGGTTTTTTTCCCTTCTCTGGTCTTAACTGAGTTCTGTGTAAGAGAGTAATTTCCGTTTACTCTAAGAGAGTAATCTCAAATATCAATGATATAATTATTTCCAGTTAACTAGTAGACTAGAAATTCTAGTAGTACAGCCTATTCCTTATTACTAGTGTTGTAGACTAGGAATATACCATTTTTAGTATAGAAAGTACATGCCTGAGACGTTTCTCATTATACCATCTGGCTACCTTTGTGTCTGCCCAAGTATTTTTATATGGTTATTTCAAACAATAAAAATTCATGCACATAATCAGTTAGAAACAGATGGAAATCCACCATTTCTCCTGGAGGAGGTTCCTTTATTTTTTGATTTCGTTACTTCTTTAAAATTCATCTGGTCATTTGCCACTATTCAAATCACTTCTGTATTACCTTCATGCCAGATTTCCATCAGTTGAGGTATGAAAAAGCAGCATTGAACTTTAAATTTCTTGTCACAAGAAGTTAAATTTTAAGATGCAAATACTCATGCATTTAATTTGCATTGCTTCAAGTCTGACAGGCACCTGCCTGCTCCATACTGCCCTAGGAAGAACTATTTTTCTGCCACTTACCTTAAGAGAAAGCCCTTGGTTAGTCTCTTAGAGCACTGCAGAAGGAGCATGCAGAACTGCTTGCTGTTATTTCCCAGAGACCTCTCTTTGAGAGTGCTAGGACATCTCTTCTTTTTTTTCTTTTTTTTCTTTTCCCCAAGAGCCAAAGCATAGATGTGGTCCACTGAGCGGGCTTCTCAGTTCTGTGTAGCTGGATGCCAAGATCGCTCTGTCTAAACTATTCATGGCACGGTTTAAAAATCATCAGATGATAGGATGGTGCCTCTAGCCAAAATTATCATGCAATTATTTTAGTCAGTGGCATCTAACAAAGCCATTCCCCCAAGGCTAAATCTGTATGGCAGCAGTTTGTTAAGTCCCTATGCCTAGTTTTAGTCAGTTCTTCAAACTTTGCACCTCCACCCAGCTCCCACATGAAATTTTATTTTGTAAAATGGCCAAATAGGTAGCCATTTTTGTACTTTACAGTACAATAGAGTCTTACATTTTCTTTACATTCCATTAGTTTCGCTTTGAATCAATGCTCGAGGATCGATCGGTCATGTCCGATTTCATCCTCTGTTGCCTGGTGAGTTAATTTAGGATGTGTTAGACTGAGCCTTTGAAAATGGAGGCCACAGGAACTGAGACTCAAGTCTTGAGTTAGAAACACAGGCTTTCAGCACAGTAGCCCTTCATCAGCTGGGTTGAAGAGCCACCCCCAAGACCATTCAGGACTGGTACCTGTGAGAGACGAGGTTTAAAAAAGGAAGGTGAGCTGTGAAAATGGGATTTTGTGAGAAATCAGAGCTACCAGAGCTGAGTTGCTGATACTAAGACCTTCTACTGCCCAGTCCTGCCCAGGCCCAGGCCTAAATTTTATGGAAATTCCAAATATTCATTTTCTTCTCTCTTGTTGTGGAACTTCTGGACCTTTTCTTCCATTTTGTAAGGCACACAAATGATTTCTATTTCAGACTCTTCTCCCTAAAGTTACTCCCACTAACCAGTGGCCAGTTGTCAAATGACAGCAGCCCCACCTCTTCTTTGGAATCATCTCTGATTTATGTACCATTGCATCCTTCCCTCTCCCACGAGCTGTATGTGTCTCCCTAAAAGTCCCTGTTTGAATGTGCCTGCAGCAGGTGAGGTGGCTCCAGCACCCTTCCTCTAGCCTCAGCCTAACACAGCAGATGTATGCTTTATGCAAATATTACAAACGCTTTAGGGGAAGTAGGGCTATGTTTTTTACTCCTGAGAGATGCATTAATATTCATCCGAACCACCCAGACCTCCACAGGCCTTTCTCATCCATATATTCTCACGTACCTGCCACTGCCATTTTATTTTCATGTCTCTTCTTTCCAAATTTGGTCACCAAGTCCCTAAGGCTTTTCCTTGCTGCTTCAGCTGTCCCAGACCTTCAACTCAGGCTGGGGTCCTCTGTGCTGCCTCATCAGATGTTGTTGATGTAACATCTCCAGCAGCTTCCACAGTGCCCAGCTGTTTCTCAGGAGTACCCTCTTCACCTCTGCTGGCTGTGAAAACTTGAGAAAAGGGCAAGAGCTGCAGCACCGATGACATGTCCATCCTGTCAGAGAATGAGCTCTGTTGGTCACTGCAGAAGCAGCTTGTTCTGGGCCCAGCACATTTGTGTCCCATTCCATCTGCCCCTTGGCAGGTCCAGAACCACAGGCTGCCTACCTCACTCTGCCCTCAGAGCAACCTGCTTTACGGTTTTGGGTTTCTCAGGGGACAGGGCGGGTGACAGTGGGCTGTTCAGGGACAATTTGTTGCATTTCTGCTTTAGCAGCAGAATAATTAATGTTGTTAAAGGACTGCTCATACAAGCTTGTTAATGGACAGTATAATTAATTGTGCATGAAAGGGAAGCAGGCTGGGGGCACAGGGATGGTGGTTTTTGCATCTGGAGAGAAGCAAGAATCTGTGGTGCCTCAGGACACCCTTGCTGTAAGCATCTGCCATAGCTGGAATCAGTTTACAGTGTGAATGACAGCAGGCTGTGTGTGGATGCGTTGCGAGGCCAGTGGTGACTGGAATAGGCAACTGTGAGAAGCAGCACAGTGGGAACCAGCACATCTTCATGCCTCACCTACCTGGACCAGGAGTGACCTCCCTGCTGGGAGGCAGAGACCCAAGGAACATAGCGCTGGGGCAGGAGCCGATCACAACCAAGGAGGGTGAAAGGTCTAGTCCTGGTGGTTACTCCATAAACCCCAGCATCCAAATCCAGTATGGAGCATTTACTCTGTCTTGTGTGTGACAGCAGGATTCTTTCTGACCCTGGGATAGCACAACCCTGGATGTATGGACAGAGCGGGGAATGAGATGCTGGAAAGCAGTGCCACAGAAAGGGACTTGGCATGCCTGGTCAATGGCAAGTTCACCATGAGTGAGCAGTGCCCTGGCAGCCAGGAGGCCCAACCCTGTCCTGGGGGGCATCAGGCACAGCATCGCCAGCTGGGCAAGGGAGGAGATTGTCCCACTCTGCTCTGCACTGGGGTGGCCTCACCTCGAGTCCTATTTGCAGTTTCGGGCACCACGGTATAAGAAATATATTAAACTATTAAAGCGTCCAAAGGAGGGCAACAAAGATGGTGAAGGGCCTTAAGGGGAAGCTGAGGTCACTTGATCTTTTCAGCCTGGAGGAGAGTGATGGGAGGCCTCACTGCAGCCTACAACGTTGTGAAGGGAAGAGGAGGGGCAGACACTGATCTCTTCTCTGCAGTGCCCAGTGACAACACCCAAGGGAATGGCCTGAAGCTGTGTCAGGCAAGGTTGAGGCTGGGTATTAGAAAAAGGTTCTTCATTCAGAAGGTGGTTGAACACTGGAACAGACTCCCCAGGGAAGTGGTCACAGCACCAAGCCTGACGGAGTTCAAGAAGCATTTGGACAACACTCTCAGGCAGGTGGTGGGATTCTTGGGGCTGTCCTATGCAGGGCCAGGAGTTGGATCCTTGTAGGTCCCTTCCAACTCAGGATATTCTGTGATTCTAAATTAGAAGTGCCAGCTAGTACAAAATAAGTTCTTCAAGTATTAGGTCCAAATACACTTTTTATAGCATTGCAGCTTTTGATATTCTTGTCAGGGACTCACACATTTGAAAAACAGAACAGGATATATGTGAGAACTAATAGTAATCTTCTTGTAACACAGCAGCATTTCCTTGTACTAATACTTTACAATTCTGACATCACAACAAGCTAACAGCACAGGGTCAAAACCACTTCAAAGTGCACATGCTTTCTGCTGTCTCACTGAATCCATCACAGAACTCTGAAGCCAATGGATGTGAACAGTGAGCTGGACAACAGGCTGCAGCCAAAGCAATTCAGGTACGAGCACAATGAAATGCAAAGATAAGACTGCAGAATTTTAGCTTTAGCCTAAACCACTAACCTGGTACAGTGTACCCTCACTGTCTGGAAACCTCTTGGCTTATTAAAAGTGACTTCACTTGAACTTGTTTTTCTATTTTACTACAGACAAATATTACTATTAATACTGGTACTAACTCCTTCTGGTGCAAGTTACCTTTCACAGGAACCAGCCAGCCACCCTTGAAACTTTATCCATCTTTCCCAGCAAAGCCAATTCCATTCCTGAAACGCCTCTTGACTGATTTCGTAGAGTCTTCTAAGAAATCCTTAAGCCTGTTCCTCAGCATGCTTTATTACTGCTGCCCCCCTTCATGAAGATAAATTACTAAAGATTATTCTGCATCTGGTTTTAGTGTGAATACAATTAGAGGAAAGCCTTAATGGAAATAGCTATGTGTTGCTGGATTGACATCTAAGAGAAATGCCCTAAGAAAACTGTTGTATTTACACCTCTAGCTGCCAACAGACTTTGCCTTAGAGAGAATCTCTCAAAATTCAATGCCCAATGCTCTATGATTTCACTGTCGTGCACATCTCCATAAACCCTGCTCTCTGAATTTCAACTCCAAAAAACTTTTGAATACTCACATCCATTAAACAGAATCCTGTAAAAATATGTGTGTTGGATAGAAGTAGACCTACTCTTCAGTAGCAAGCTGGAGTAAGACTCTCAAAGGGCCACCAGTTACACTCTTCCAGTGAAAGGTCTTGGACATGAAAAGGTCTTTCTCCTTTGTAGTATTCCACTAAACATCAACCCTATGTTTCCAGAAAAAAGATTAAAGATGAAGGTCCTGATTCATAAGTGCCTTAAGGGTTTTAGGTAGTCTGTGAAATTCTCCAACTTCTAGTCACATCCACTAACAAATAAGCGGTATGTACTCAGAGCAGTAATTACAGCAGAGCAGCAGCCGACAACTTCCATGTTTATTGGCCAGAACATCAACATAGCTACTCACTTATACAAACTAAGCAATTTTAATGCTGCTTCACAGCATGTGTAGTTGTCAAACCAGTAACCAACAGTTCTAGAAAATATTTTGATTTACCTGAGGTTTCACAAAGAAGACTTTAGAATTACTTACAGTACATTTGGCATATACGTATCAAAATTCTTGTCAGAGAAATAAATTACAAACAATGGTACAAAACCACTCCAAGCCAACCTTTGTTCAGCAAGAACGTGTGTGTGAGTTTTACAGTTTTATTTTTTGTATTGCTCTTACAGTAAGCAAACTATTTAGTTTATACAAAATAAACCTGTAGTTTTATATAGTTAAAAAAATCATCTTTGGCTAAACAAAGCTCCTCCTATTTTTATACATATATTTATATATATACAAACATCAGATATTTTACATGACCATGTAGGAACCTGTACACATAGATACAACAAGAGAGAACATTAACCAAGTTTCACACTTTACAAAAAAGGAATCCCAAGTCAGATTCAAAACAGTCAAACCCTGCCTCCCATCACCTATACAGATATGAAAGTAAGTAAACACAGATAAGGAATAAACAACTTTGTAATAAAATACTGCCTGCCTTTTTTGACACAGAGACGAAGCACTTAAGTGGAGAGAAGTGACTTTCCCTCAGTGCCTTCAGTACTGTGCACATGTTGATCTATAAGGATATGCTTAGAAGAATACTCTTAGTAGAGTCTGACTTTTGCACAAACATGAACACTTCTCTTCAAACTGACTATTCAGAAAACAGTTTCAGTTAGATTTATATCTCCAACAAATTAACAATTGTCACAGATGTTTGTTAAGAACAAGCACAGGTTGGTGCATCAATCCCCCACTGAAATCACCAGGCACTGCCAGCATAGCACAGAAGGTGAGATTTGATCATTAAAAGCAAACATTTCAGAAGCAAGCACGTAAGATGGAAGACTGCCAGAACTGACATCACCACCTGCTCAAGTCATTCCTTGTAATAGTTTCCAGAGCACTGCCTAAAACAAGGACAATGCACTGTTTGGGAGCACAACAATCCATTCCATAGGTCACATGCACAATACTCCAAAGGGGTCAGTGACAACATCACTGACAAATTATCTGATGGTTTATTAGAAAGTCTGTCCCATTAATTGGAAAGGGAACAAAAAAACATGCTGACATTGAAGAAATGGTCACTGGACTCTGAAGAAGAGCCAATTCAATCCAAGTTGAAAGGCAATGCACTTAGGTGGGGCTGTTAAGTGAAGTCTAACTGAATTCAGCAGATGCTGACTGAATAAAGACTACAGCAATTCCAATCTTCCATACAGAATAAAACCTCAAAAATCAATGAATTCATTAAAAAAAAACCCCTTGCAACTTCCAGGGATGTTTCTCAGAGCGAAGAAAAAAAAACCCCACTTTTTAGAAATTTGGGATAAAACAGCAGTATGTATGAGATGTGTGTGTAAATATGTATATATACACACACACTCTTTAGGTATGTTCTAGTAAAACTGGAAACAGTTGTAACAGATTTTTTAAAATAGAACATAATGAATTTCTAATGCACTAAACAATTTGTAAAGATAGATGCAATTGCTGTCAAAACATGCCAAGTTGACAAGCTTTTGAAAACTGCTTGTTTTTACAGAAAAGTTTTGCTTCTGGTTAGTAGCTACAAAGTCACATTTTATGAAACTGTAAAGGTTTGCCTGTTTCT
This sequence comes from Oriolus oriolus, assembly GCA_013400235.1. NCBI lineage: Eukaryota > Metazoa > Chordata > Aves > Passeriformes > Corvidae > Oriolus > Oriolus oriolus. The sequence goes on from VXBT01002909.1 coordinate 841,538, forward strand.
AAATTAATTTTTAACAGAAAATCACTTCTCAATATTTAATTTTTTTTAACAGAACAGAATGTTTATTATGTTGAAGACCTAAACAACGTACCTTTTCCAGACGTAATTTGGAATAGAAAAACATAATGGCCTTTGCAGAGTGGCATTCACATAAAGTAACATTTACACTACCCTGCACACTGACTATTCTGAAAACAGATTCTGTTAAGATTTAACTCTCCAGTAAGTAAACAATTGTCGCAAATATTTGTTAAAAACAAGCTGCAAGATCCACCTATTCCTGAGCAACAGAATTCAATTACTAGATAAGCAACTTTTGGAATCATTGCCCTGCCTTATTTTAAAAGAAAAAGGCCTCACTTCTTAAAATATGTTCCACAGTTACCAAGATGACCTACCTGTCATTTTCCAGGATTACCTGCCAACTGGATTCCAAAGTACTCTCACTTTTTAAGATCGTAGTTCGACATCAGCACATGCAGAACTTCCAATAAGCGAAGCGAGAGCCACCATTCCCACTCGACTGCTTGCCCTTGTCTCCTCTCACAGAACACATTAAACTAACAGGAGATGTCACCACCTTGAAATGACACTGCCCCACGTGCAGTGCCAAAGCCCTTTCTTTCCTAGCCACTTGGGTTTGTGAAGTTCCCCTCTGTGTTACTCTGTTACAGAACTTCAGAGGAAACACAGACAAGTGAGTAACTAACAGCGCCCTGGATTTACCAAACTCAGCATTCTGACTTGGACACCGCCCCACAATCCCATCATATGAAGGCAGTGGCTCCAGTCCATCCCTGCAGGTAACAGCCAAGCCCTGTAACCATGAAGCAGCTTGGCTTGAGTCTACTTGCACTTGGATTTCTTGAACAGCTTCATTAACTGCTTGAATCTTTCTGAAACCTAATGGAGGACAAAAAAAAAAAAAAAAAAAAAAAAAAAAGACATATCATTAAGGCCCCAGACTTCCACATCTACCAAGACAGATTGACCTGACATGAAGTTTTTTTTACCACCACTACTATTTGTTTCCAAGAAATTTTAGTAGGAGAATTTTAGGAGCACCAATAACAGATTAACTGGATCTAGGAAGTCTTCCTACACCTTTCACACTTGAAATAGCTTCCAGGTTAATCAAAGAGAGCTAGAGCCAACACAGGTTTAATACAGGTTTCCCTACAAGAAGGAGGAAAAAAATGAAGGCTTCAAAGCCAATTAGCCTTGAATTCGCCATGTGTAACCATGAGTAAGATGCAAATGTAAAGACAAAAGCTTACTCTGTACTCCACAAAAAGCACCGTTTATTGGCTATTTTCTACCCTCTTGTACAACTGTTGCTTCAGGTACTTTTGGCTCATCATGGAGCAATCTGCCTGCCAGGGATATTACATAACTGGTCTGTAGATCAGAGTAAAAAGTCTTTTTGCTGAACATAGCTACAGCTGACATAGTGACCTCATTCAGCTCTAAGCTAGTATTTCTGATTGCTGTATACATATTGCTATAGCATGTTGATGATCCACCAGGCTAACTGGGAAGAGAGGCAGAAATGCACAGACAACATTGCTTTATCCAACCAGCCACCCCAACAGCTTCCAAACCCCACGAAAACCCTGCACAACACAACATTCTAAAAGCCAAATCCCAATCACGTAGGATTTCCTAATGGAGCCAAACGTGTTTCTCCCTTTCTAGATTTTCAGGATACAGATTAAGAGAACAATTCAACTCAAGTATAAAGTTATATGCAAATCTCTAGAAATGTTCTACATCAATTTGGTATCTGTGTCTTTTGGAACTTCTTAATTAAAAAATGAAAGAAAAAAAACCCACCTTCATTAGAAACGTCCTTTCTGCACAATCTTGGTACTTTTTTCCAGCTCTAACTTTAATTGTTTTCCTAATTTCTTAAAGGTGTGCAAAGGCTTCAGGCCTCTCAAAATTGCCTTTCTTTATCTAAGTGCTGATCCAACAACAGAACAATCCTATTTTCCCTGGCTTATGAGTGGAGCAGTGTCAACATACCAATCAAACAGGTACTCAGGAATCCCCATAATACTCCAGTAATGTGTATTTTTAAGTAACAATTGGCAGAATCTAAGATTCTTTTTTACAAGAATCCCCCCAAAAAGACATGAGGAAAAGAGAACTACAGATTTGCAGAAGTTCTCCAAAGATTTTTGTTCATCTGCAATCGAAAATGTAGGAATATTGCTGTTAGTAAATATAAGACTATCATCACCTACCTGATTTGGGCTTTTGTTTAGCCTAGTGGCCAAGGAAACAAATGTTTTGCTTGATGGTCCTTTTTTCTGACATTCCAGTAAAATTTCTCGGTCATCATTTCTACAGCAAAAGTACATTTTAAAAATATTAATACACATAGTTGGGTACAAGTACACAAGCAAAATAATACATACTGGCACACATAAAATTTGGAGTATTTCCAAACTACAGAACATGAGTTCAAACAGCAGCAATGAATTTGTGGAGGATTCCTTCTTCTACCAGCACAGAGTAATAGAGTCAGTACAAACAAGTGGTAGTGGAGATTATGTTCCCCTACTAGGAAGAGCAGGATTGTTACAATAGAGTTAGCCCCAAACCAAAGCCAAAGAGTTTTAAGCTTCTAAACCAGATATTTAAACTTGAATTGAAAGGCACTCAAATTCAAAAGGGGTCAGCAGCTCCAAGTGCACATGCCTCAGTTTGCATGGCTGAACAGCAGCTTTCACCAAAGGCCCATTGATGTTCAAATACAAACCAGAGAGGTGCTTGACTTCTCTAAGTGGCTTAACGTAACAAACATACTCAGAGCACATCTACTGCTCACAAGAATAAAAATCCAAGAGTTTATTCTGAAGTTTGTCACCAATTTCCTGTTTGTCTCATCAACGAATTTAGGCAAAATGTATATAGATAGTAATTTTTTGGTTGAAATCTATCATACTTCAATAAATTATATTTCTTTTCTTCAATTTCAAAGAAAAACGTAATGACTGGTTATTTAAACAAATGACTTTTTTTTCTAAAAGACAAACAAAAGTTCAAAGATAAACAAAGTGTGAAACTGAAAACCTGGTCATATTCATAAGGAAAACTCCAAGTTTCTTGCTACCTTTTTGGTGTGCACATTAAAAAAAATCACATCAGCTTTTGCTGTCTTTTATCCATGAAGGAGCAGATTTTCTTTTAAAATGCTACCTAGAAACTTACTTTATATCCTAACTATAGTTTAGAAAGGTCCGTCCTGAAAATTTTAGAAGCCCCTTTATAAAGTGTTGTTTGTAACAAGTTGTAGCAAGAACAGCACAACCTGCCAACTATAGTTTCTTAAAAATAAGAGTACACCACGATAATTTTGCATGTATTATTGACATTTACAGCCACCTCACTTGTCACCCACATCCTGCAAATTAGAATATATGAGTTGAATGGTTGACTGGTACATTTCCACAGACAGAGCAGCTCAGACCCGAAAACAAAAAACTGTTTGGTCTCATGCCTTCCCTCAGAGGGGGAAATCTTTAGCTATTCTCCTTCACCAGTCACTGATGCCTCGTAAGAACATCAAGGACCTCCATCCCCTACCAAGCCTGGCTGGAATTTTTGGACAGAAAAAATAAACGGGGTAGGAGAAATAACAAGAACAGACAGTGCATTACAGTAGGTCTTGTCACCTGGACACATAAGCTTTCAAAACAAAAGCCAAGAGGACTCTTGCTTTGGGAGATGTGGATAAGTGATGGACATCAATTTCCCAGAGCAATCTTGCATTGATAAAAGGAGGCTCCCATTCCACTTTTTGGAGAAGGGTTTAGAGCTACCAAATAACTTCAGTCATCAGCTGAAAACCCTTTTCTTCCCTCTTTTCAGTGTATCAGATAATTTAAAAAAAACTCTAAAGCAATCAAGCAGATCAAATCAGAAATTACCTTGTCCAGGACACTACTACTTCTCCCTTCTTTTTAATGATGTTTTTGGCATAGAGGCTAGGTGATGACGGAGATGAAGCCAAGGGAGAAGAGTCTTTGTTCTGCTGTAGCTCATTCTTCTTACTGGAACATTGTTTGGGTGATGAATTTCTATCTTCAGACCTGGTATTACTTCCATCACTTCCCTCACCTGCTGATTCAGTTCCTTTTCGTTGCCTTTTTGAATTGGAATTCTCTTCTACAGTCTCTTTTTTCCTCTTTTTACTAGTTTTATCATCTATACTTACCTGGCACCCTCCATTAGGCTTTGAACTGGATTTTGTTTCAAGATCACATTCACCTGCTACAGTCTCATTAGAAAGCTCTTCTGTTAAGTCTGTAGATGCACCAAAGCACTCTTCCAGTTCTTCCTTTTTATCACTGACTTCTGAGCTTCCTGTTGAAGTTTCTTGAGTCCCATTAACTGCTCTGGATTCCACTGCATGACATGAAGTTCCATTAACAATACCATCTGTTATGTATGACTTCATATTGCATCCAGCAGGAAAAGAAGGTTGAGATTTAACATGCATTTCATTTATGTTTTTGGATACTTGCAATTTGCGTGCCTCAGATTGCTCGGAGCCTTTATCCAGGCTTTCAGTGTCGTGGCTCTCTTTGTCTGAAGATTTCCTACAGGTTCCAAGCAACCCAGTAGTTTCTTCCCTTCCAATACTATTGTGTGACTCCTTCAGAGGCTGAGCTAAGGTAGGATTTTGTTCTTGTTCAGCATTGACATGAGGCAAGTGATCCATATTAACCAGATCTGGTTTGACAGCTTCTTTCACAGTGACACTCTGGCTGTCCTTTTCTTTTCCCCCAGTTCTCACTTCTCCTTTTCCAATCTTGGCTGAGGATGCCTGTGCCTCCTTCACTGGAGCCATCTGACCAGAAGCTGGTGAGGCAGATGGCACTGCACGCCTAATCTTTACAATAAAATGATCATTGGATTTCTCCATGATTACTGCTTGCATTGGTAAGCTGGGGCGACACTGAAAACCGGGAGCAACAGGCCTGCTTGTCCACGATGATGAACAACTTGATTTAGTGCTTGAGTTATCAGATTCTAAAGCCAAATGAATGTCTTGTTCAGTGGCATCCTCCTCTCCAAGAAGTGCATCTTCACTGTAATGTGCACTAACAACACCCTCTGGAGCTGAGCTAGAGTTATTTTCAGGTTTTAGGAAGCTGAGGTGAGCATCTGATTTCAAAGGTGATGGAATCGTTAAGGAAACAGCCAAATCTTCAAGAAGGATAGAAGAAACACATGATTTACTCTTCTGTAAATTGCATTCATCTTCTTTGCACGAAGCTGAGTTTGTGGAAACCTCAAACATACAGCTCTCATCCAGCACATCTGGATCAACAGGCATCTGAGACCTAGATGCCAATGAAGGAGCTCTTACAGGTGAAACAACAGTCCAGCTAATATCCTCTTCCTGTTTACAATCCACACATGCCTCCTTTGGAGCAATGTCTTGCTCCAGTTCAGCGGCATTATCCCTGCATTTATGACTGTCTAAAAATTGTTTTTCTGGAGTCCTGAATTCACACTCATTTCTGTTGATATTGCCACCATTTTTTTCCAAGAGATCAGAACCTTGCAGTAAGCTTTTGAAAATTTCACCCATTTGAGCATCACTTACAAGATTAAACGTAAGACTGGATGCTTGTTGTTCTGTAAGAAGCTCATAACTAAGATCAGACTTGTTAGCATCTCTGGACAGCTGGAGTCCTTCCTTTTCATATTTAACACCCTTCACTGGAGTAAGAGTGCTTTGTAAATTATTCTCTTTAGAGAGGTGAACTTTTGTTTGGGAATTTCTTGTGTTATCTATGGAGTTAAGACATTTTGTAAAGGCAGTTTTTGGTGTACCTGTCTTATTTTTCTCACGGTGACACTTAGGTTGTTGATAATCCACAGTTTGCTTTGAAATATGTTCTTCAGGCTTTTGAGAACCATCGTTCAGAGACTTTTTTCTAGATCTCTGCACATCGTTTTTATGACTGATCTTGTGGTTTTGCTTTCCAGCCCTTTCGAATTTCCCTTCTTCACCCTCATTTCCCACATCACATAGCTTTATTATAATTCTCCTTATCTTTTCAAATAAGTAATCAAGCTGTTCATCTACAAATTTCCACAACTGTTTTTTCATATCTGATACTTGCTGTTCAAAAAGGCGGTCCACTATTGCATTCTTTTTAACTTGTTTAAGTTTCGACTCTATAGTATCACAGATATTCAATTTTAATGTATCACCTAATGCACACATCTTGGAAAAGTTCAAGTATCTTATTAATGCTGTAAAATTTATGATCCCAGATTCTATAATTCTGTGAAAATGCTGAACTGGGAAGTGTACTTTGAACTTCATATAACTTTTCCTCATCTGTTTTCGTATAGCTCTGAGCATCTGCATGATTTCTTGTATATTTGAAGGTTCAACAATAACATGAACTATTTTTTCAAGACAAGCAATGCTCACAGTTTTGTTTTTCTTCATATTCTTTGAAGATCTGAAGGTCTGATTTTTATGCCTCTCTCTGTTCTTTCGTGTGCTTACTTGCACAGAAACAAATTTTCCATTATCTTCACTGCAGTGCACAGTTTTGCTATTTTGATTCTGCGGACTGCTGGTCAAATTTCGTGTCTCAGAAGAAGCTTTTGGTCTTGACTTTTTTGTATTTTCAGAGCCTCTCTCTGGTTTGGATTTTTCTTTATCTTCATCGCTACTTATGATTTCGCCTTCTTCTATTTCATCTGAAGAGATGCTTAGCCGAGACTCCATCTCTAAGTGTTCATCAGACATGCTAACTGGCTTTTGATTTTCTTTGTTTACCTCCTTTGACAAGTTCTTTGAGGGACAGATGACAACAGTACCTTCAGGAATTAAATCTGTAAAAAGGAAACAGTTTGCTAATCACCATAAAGAATGCAATTTTAAACAATATTTTCAGAAAAACCTGCAAGACTCTCTTCTGTAAACTGACTATTCAGAACTGTTTGTTTGAACTTGGGAAGCCTGAGCTATAACAAGTTTGGGTGGTTTGCTTCAGCAGCTGCTACTTCAAGAGATTTCTTTGAGCTTTAAAGGGCAAATTGAGCTTTATTTTGAGCAAATTTTGAGCTTTAAGGGGCCTCAACATTTCACCAAACACATGTGAACTATCTCACAAATATATCAATTGGAAAGAGAAAAATATAGCAGTTTTCATCGATTTTGAATTTCTTTCCAGTTACTTTAACAAGTTTTCTGATTACTGTAACAGCTAAGTTATAACTATCACATCATTATAAACTAACATTTACATACAATAGGTGGCCTTTCTTGTAACAGTTTCAAAACTAAAACAAATTGAGAACAAGTAACCCATTAATGTTTTAATAATCATGTAAAGAGTTATGCTCCGAGACATAAAAAACCAGATTTCAATGCCACTCTATCATTTCTTTTCTAGTAAGAAATATAAACTTCCGGGAATTTTTGTTTTAATTGCAGCAGGACATTACAAGGAAGACTTAAATTCACAAATACTTGAAAGAATATGATCCTATGTAACTTTTGCTTCCACAATTTCAGAGAAAAACCTAAAGGGATCTCTGAAAAACTAGCCACAATTTAAAAATGTGTATATATTTTTTAGTAAGTTAATACAAAACTCTTATTTCAACCAATCTTCTGTCAGTAGTGACCAACTCCAATTTTTAGAGCTCTAATATTCAAATGGCTACAGTCTTGGCTGCAACATTAAATGCTTCCACTACTAACAAAAAGGACCACTGAGACATACACAGCTTAAGAAGACACAATTTGTATCTTTCAGAAAGCAGTTAAAAGAAGAAATTTCTGCTTTCCATGACCAGATCTTCTAAGCTTTATGTAGAAAAGAAATTAGAATATACATATACAAATACCTTTGTTGTAAGTCTTCACAAGGCCTTTACAGGGACTTTCCATCTTCAGTGCTTTAGCCAAAGGACGCACTGGACTATTCAGTGGGCTGATTGCCTTTGGAATACACCTCAAGTGATTGAGATCAACACTCAGTATTGAGCTGTCATCATCAACAGGAACTGGGTTAGTTTTTATCTCTTTAGTTATAGGACACATCTCACCACTGAGAGAAGATGCTGTTACAGTACTGTTATCAGTTAGGTCTGGCTCCAGATCACAAGTGTTCTGGTCAATTAGTGGTTCATCCTTATCAGTTATTATAGTTCTGTCCAGTGAATGAGATGTACTCATATTAACTTCACAGATACTCTTTCCCTCCATGGGATAGTCAACATTTTCTGCAGCCACGTGATCACCATTCCTCACTACTTCCATTAAAGAGTCTGGTTTTGTTCCACTGATACCATCTGCAGTATCAGAGGACTCCAGGTCACCAGAACTTCTGGCTTCTGAGTCATCTAAGACAACATTTTGAGAGCCACATTGATCTGCAGAGCTTTCTATGTCAGCAGCCAGACATATTTTATCCTCCTCTTTCTTCTCTGCTGCTGACTCTAGAAGGTCTCCCATACATGCACTTGCAGGTTCAGGTTGTGCCACTTCTGCTGCTGGTACATTATCATCCTGCATCTCACCCTCTGTCACAGGCAACTCTTCACACTCTGCCACACTCCCTGTCACCTCCAGGGGCAAAGTTTCAAGGTGGTTCAGACTCGTCACTGCTGCTGTTTTTACTGAGGCTTCCAATTCAACTGGATCACAAGCCTCTGCCACTTCTGATGGCGTTTCAGCCTCCATCTCATCAGGAACCAGCACCTTTGCTGCTTCTGGCAAGGCTTGGGTCTGCACCTGGCCCATGTCTGCTTCTGGTAAGGTTTCTGAGCTTGGTTCATCAGCTGCTACCGCTGGCAATGCTTCAGACTGTGCTGGATCTGCTGCTGCTATTTTCAAGGCTCCATTTTCAGAACTGACAGAAACAGGCAGTGCTGGTTCCGCATTGCTCTGAGCTGCAGTGTCCAGAACTTGTAGTGTTGAATGACTGTGCTCTGTGGGACCACAGTCTACAGGGTGGGCAGAATCTAAGAGTTCTGCTTGCAGTGTGAGCTCTGTACCTCCTTCATCAGTGGCCTTTTGGAAAGGTTTTCTAAGTCCATCCATTCCAGAGAGACATTGTTTCTTATTAGGAGAAAGAGTTAGATTTAGCTTTTCCATAAAGCTAAGTTTTAAGTCTTTGCTTTTTGGCCCAGTGCGATTACCTTTAGTTTTGGGAACTTTATCATCTTTTAAGCTATCTGATACTCTGGATGTTTCTTCCAGCTTACAGGATTTGTTTCTCACACTTTTTGTAACATCTGTACTTTTCTTTGAGTCTTTTACAGATTGGTGAGAAAATTCTTTTGCAACTTTTTTTTCATTTCTAAAATGTCTATTTTCATCCTGATCCTCTCTTTCCCTTTTCCTTTTTTCTTCAGTTCTGTGTCTTTCTGATTTGGAATGTGCCGTTTCCCATTCATGTCTACTACTACTTTCCTTCAAGCGTGCATATTTATGCTCTCTGCTGTTGGAATTAGAAGGTGAAGTCCTTCCTTCTCGAGAGGTATGATCATCTGTTCCTCTGTCTCTCTTGCAGTCAGTGTGTTTTACTTTTCTAGACTCTTCCACACGACATTTACGTGATTCATGAAGACTCTTTGAATGTTCACTCTTGGAGTGTGGACTGCTCCCCCTACCAAGCCTCCTTGGTTGCTCTTGCAGCTTTTCATTTGGTTTATTTTTTTGGCCAGCATGTTTTTCACCTTTATCATGTGTTTTCATGTCTTTTTTTAATACATTTTGTAATCTCTCATCAGCATACAATTCACCTCTTGTTTGAAACCTGTCTTTACCAGCTGTCTGCTTCTCCCAGGAAGAAACACCCCTTTCTACTCTTCTTTCTACACTTGGACTGCATTTGAGTTTCATGCTCTGACTTTTTTGTTGCGATTCATTTTTACTAGCCTTCTCTGACAGGGTTTTCAGCTTCTGTTGAGGATCTGAATTCCCCTCTTCACTGTCACCATCATTTCCAGTGCTCTGATGTACTTCTCTTTTGTATTTGTTGACATTTCCCCTACTGTGCTGTTCATTACTTTTAGTGTCTTTTCTTTCCTTTCTGTTATCCTTGCTGGAAGTATGGTCAGAGCTCAGTGCACACGTGTGAGTACCATCATTGCAGAGCTCTTCAGGAGGGTGCCTCAGCAAAAATGGAGTGCTCCTTTTTTCAGAGCCAGACTTCCCACTGTCCGTGTTATGAGATGAGTAACTGTGGTATCCGTCTTTTGAACAGTCATTTTTCATTCTATGTTCCATCTTCATACCGTCACCTAAATCAGAAGGTCTGGATTTGGAATCTTTTGTTTTAGTTGGTCCTGGAAGGTATGTTCTGGTGAAAATGCTTCGATGGTTGGGAAATTCTGATAGCCTGTTTATAAAAAGGAAAAAAGTTATGTTATTTTAAAATTTAATTAAATATAACTAAAGCTGAACTACAATGAATCCATGTATCTGTAAAAATTGTTAACACTTTCTTTCATTTTCACTCTGGAAAAAAGTGGGTGATATAAAAAACGTTGAATAACTTCCACCAGCACAGAACAAAAGAATATAATTTATATATATATATTTTCCAAAGGAAAATCATCTGAAGAAAAATCAAGATTTATGAAAAAACACTATATTGAGCCTAGTTAACAATTTCAGTAATTCATATTAGTATTTCATTGTCCAGCATTAAAAAGAGCTTTCCCCTGGGTAAAAAAAAAAAAAAGTTGTTCTTTACAGCATTAGTGATTTAAAATAATTATAATTTAAAAACCATCAATAAGCAAATAAACTACATTTGGGAGTTGTTGCAAGCTCCAGAAAACCAGTAGTACATTATGATAACCAAGCCTCATCAAGGTCACATGCTACCGCTGAGAAATCATCATACTAAAAATAATTTTAAAAATCAAATTTAAAAGGGTACACGTAGCCTGCATGGCATAAACTCCTACTCATTACTTAGATAGAATGCATCAGTTACCTCACTATTAAAACAAACAAACAAACAACTTCCCAAACCTACCACAACAAAACAAACCCCAAAAACAACTAGACACTTTTGTACCATAGTCAACACAACATTTCATTAAAATAACATCATTAAAGACAAGGTGAACCTTTTTATACACTTGCCACTATATAAAAAGAACAATGGTGTCTAATCCATGCAGAAAGAAACAGAAATAAAAGTCACACCAACAAATGATGGCAGCAAACCACTAAATGTCTGGCTCCGTTTTAGGGAGTCAAGGATGAAGCGGCAGCAACACAGACATCTGGATTTGGACTAAAATTCTATGATGAAGCAGCATCCAGTTGTAAGGCATCAGTGCAAGTGTAAAACAATTCCATATTTATCTTCAATACAAAATGGGGTTGATTTTGCTTTATAAAAGTGAATACTTCCTATGGGTCAATACAGTAAATTTAAATATGATACGAACACCTTATACAACTGGGCCTACTCCAAAAATGTGACATTGTGATGTGAACTGAATGTTGAACCCTAACTATGCTGCAGCTGTTGTAATACTGTTTATTTCTGTTTCATTTTGAATGATACTGGTAAATTTTTGCTATGCTTTAGGCTGGCTATTAAATCTGTATACACATGTGATTGATGTTATTGTATCCAAGCTGTGTTTGTTCGGTTCTGTGGTTTTAAAGTTGAGGGGTTTTTCTGAGATAAACACTAGCAATTCCCTGAGAGATACTAACTTTGAAATAATCTTCACACATAGATGTACTGTTTAAGCTAAGCTCATTTACTATAAACCATGCAACAGACTTCTAAGATCTCAAAGTGCCACCTTCCCCACAATTTTCCATGATGGATGCTCCAAAATATCTAGATCAAATCCTGAACCCCTGCTCTGGTTTCACGTGATTCAGAAACCTTACTGTCAGCTACTCCCCATCCATACTTTACTGTTTTCAACTCCTTCCAGTAACATTAGTGGTACACAGAAATAACCAAGAAATCTCCAGTTGTTATCCCCCACCACTGGAGACAGGGATTTGACATCTTGCCATGAAAACATTATATAATCTATTTCTTTCCATTTGTTGTCTGATGAGTTCCATGGAATTCATGTCTGAGGCCATAAAACAAGACTGGTTTTGAAGATGAGCTGTGTAGAATATCTGCTTTGAGACATGCAAGATGGTTAGATAACCCATGAGGAACAGTGGGTTACAAACAAAAATTCATGCAAAAGGTCACCATTTGGACTCCTTGGTTTCTTAAGTAGAAACCAAAGACCCCATCGGGCAAGGGAGATACTTATGTATTTCCTCTGATTGTACTGGTTCTAAACTACAATTATTTACTAAGTAATGATTTTTTTCATTAATTTTTCTTAAAATGCATACAAAAATTTCTAACAAGTATGAAACATGATCAGACAAAAAGCATGTTTTCAGTTCTACTGTCTATTTGTACCTTTGATGGAGATGACTGATTTCTTCATCCTTACGGTTAATTTCCACTCTTGCTGTTTTGATAAGAGCTGAAATATTCTTTTTGAGAGCTTGGTTTTCATTCTGTAGAATGATATTCTGTTTTAAATATATATAAAACAGACAGCAAGAGAGAGAGGGAGAGGAAAAAAAAAAGAATTAGCTTGGGTATCCAAGCATGTAATGAAAAATAGTGCAAGACAATCACTAGAAAAATGTCCCATCATTGACAAAGTGACAGTAACACATACATAAACCCTTTTGAAGAAATCAGAATTACTGAGATCCAAAAAAGTTTGGGTTTTTTTTTTTTGTTTTGATTTCTTGTTTGTTGTTTTGGTTTGGTTTTTTGTTTGGTTTTTTCTTTTTTGTAACATCACTCACATTTATGTTCTTGTTTGTGGTCCCGGTAATTATCTCAAACATTTCAAATACACAATCTAGTAAAACTGAAATATGCCATAAAACAAGTGAGCTAAAAAATGATAATCCACCTCTTAGCTTCATTCTTTTATTCAATTTATTGCTTTCTTGGTCACTGCATCAAATGAGAGATGCAGAGAAAGAAGGTAATTGTATCTCTTTAAAGGTATCAAAACCAACTTTGGGTTGGTTCATCATTCTAACATTTCCAGATATGATATTCTAGAACCTTGTCAATCCTAGAAATAGTCCCTTCTCTTGATAATTGTCCTCAGCAAAGCCTGCTCAAACAGGCAGACAAGATTTGCAGAAAACAATACAGAAGTGTCACAGGGCAGCAGCTGCTTACCAGTGCAAACCTTAGAACCTTTGGAGTTATGTGTAATATGCAGCAGAGCACGCTGCAGAATTGCCCCAAATAATCCAGCTCTATAGAATGGCACAGCAAAGGAACACCAGCTCAAGTTGAAGAGCAGTTCAGACTTTTCAAACTGGCACTATGCTCAAAGCAACACAGACACCCGCTTCCAGTTCTAATGGCAGCTCAGGTACCTTCACAGCCCTGTCCCTAGTGCATTAAAAAAATAGCAGTACTGGATACCTTTCTTATAACTACTCATTTGACAGATTTACTTTCTAATTAAGAAGACAGAAGACAGCTTTCAACCAAATAAAGTCTTACTGCACACAACATTGTGAAACAAATGAATTTACCTACTGATTTTGTCAGTAGGCTATACCAGCAACCATCCTAGGCAGACCAAGCTCCTAGCATCTTATCTACAGGAGTCCTTTACAAACCATCCATGCAATTGATCAAGTCTGGAAAGCATATGAAATTTCTTTCTCAAAGCAATATTCTATTTACTTTGCATGACCTTGACAATATTTCCCCTTTAACTACAATACCTGTGCCTGTATTTCTTTAAATTTCTTCATCAACTCTTTAATTTGCTGTTGGCACTTTCCATATTCTGCCTGCAACTGTCAAAGAGAGAAGAATTCACAGCACAGAAGTGGACTTAATTATACAGAAGAGTTACTTCTCTAAATTTATAGCTAGTTAACACACTAATGCATATTACAAACCTCTGTTTTTTCCCCAAAGAAACATATTAAAGCCATATTGAAACAAAAGGCTTCAATACGCTCCAACTGATACATAGGTCTCTAAAACTACACAAATACTCAGGTAAGAGGAAATCTATGCGTGCTTGTCTAACAGTAATAGGCTAAAGATTAAGAGAAAGCCATATTGTTGTGAAATTAAAGACACAACTACCAAGGAGCAGGAGTTTTGAGAGCCAAGTAGATGGGGACTCTCTTGTCAGATTTTATATAACACAAAACAGGTAAGGAAAAACACAACAAAAAGTTACTACAAACAAACTTGAACTGCAAAAATAGACTGCAAAAGGACACGATGCTGCTAAGATCACAAAGTTAAGCAAAATAAATTTGGCATGAGCTCTTCTTTAGAGGTAGATAGTGACAAAGCTTTTACAGGAGAATGGACAACTTCCATTCAAACAGTCAACAATTTTCAGACTTGCAAAGTGACATTTTCATCACTCAGTGGAGTCCTGGAGGTTTTGCTCCTGCTCCTTGTAACATCTGTGGAGGTCTGTCCCCTTACACCATTTAAATGTGTCTCATAGGCCAGGACTGGTGATGCTACTTAAGTGAGCGTTGTTCTGATTTGCTAGAAGCAGTTACCTACTGCCCAGCCACCTTCAGTCTCAAGGACAGAATTTAACAACACATAAGATAGGTCATGGATCTAGCTGCTTTACTCTGGTAAAATGTGTTGGGAGAAATGTCAAGACCAGCTTTGTTTCAGATGTCTGATCAGATCCTTGACTAGAGGGAAACCACAATACATTTTCCTATAGTGTAGCTGATACATGACCTGCATGCAAAGCGTAAGAAAGGGGAACACATCATGTCACAGAGTGACAGATTCCTTCATTCAAATGAACGTGTTGTCCTAAGAGTTTATTAGCACACTCTTGTTTTTACTTATTTAAAACCAGTTAGCCTATTTCTCCAATAACTGTGAGCATGCTGACAACATTTTCTGTACTTTACTTTTTACACAAGAAAATTTGGAACAAAACCCCCCAAAAACACCAGAATTTTTTTTTCCATATTAATACATACCTCATCATAGGATGCTTTCTTTGCAGTCCCTTCTTCAATTAATATTTCATCAAATAAATTTAAGCTGCTTCTAGATGGTGTAGAATTTGGAGCAAAATTGTCTATATAAAGAAAAGCAATTATATAAGGAAAAATGTATTTCTCTAGCCCTGTTGCATTGTGTACACTGTTCTATACTGTCTGTGCATTTTGGTTCTACTTCTTGTATTTACACGGCAACAACAAACAAAAGAAAGAATTATTACATGCTCGTGTCATATCATGTTGCATTCAGGTACAGAGATTTCCTGAAACAGCCATCTGTAAGTGAAACGAAAGTGAAATGAAAAAAACCCCAAACAAAACCAACTGACAAGCCAACACCCAAACACCCGAATTATTTAACGACAGTGCTTTTTCCTCAAATCAGCATGAGTGCTCTGTTCACCAAATACACTTAACTGACAGGACCTGGCTTATGATGCCCCTGAAATACAGATGCATTTGCAGACAAAAAGTGAAGTCACCTATCAAAGCTGTACTTCCATCCTTTGGACAATACCATAATGCAAAAAACATTATTAACACAATGTAAGAGGACATACAAATAACATCTTATCTATACAGAGCAAAGATCTCAGCACTCTGCTCTTCAAATTTAAAAAACCAAGGTCCCTTAAAACTGGAGTATATAAAATGTTTTCACTGCATTACTATTCCTCCTTGTATCTTTGATGTTTACTAAACAATGCATGTCTATATGTGAAATATGAACTTAAGAAATACAAAATGCAAAGTGAGAAAAATATATATAGATGCTTTATGTCTGTAGGATATACTACAGTCCTTCCATAAAAATTCAATGGTCTTACAGCAGTAAGATCAGGAGAGAAATAATTGCTTAAATACTAGAAACAGCATTTCATTAAAGGGTACACTAAGGCTCATGAAAAAGATCATGTGCTGGATCCATTTATTTCTCGCCTTCAAAGAAGTTAAAAGAGGAAATGAATTTACATTAGCATGTCAAATTATTTGGAAAGAAACAAAAGGTTAAAAGGATCTCCTGAATATACTGTATCACATAGAAAGTATGTTTTGGATCTCTCACTGGGGATTTAGTGATCAGTGACTGTAGGATCTGGTCCTGAAGCTTACAAAAACACAAAAAAAAGGTGTTTTTCCCAAGATAAAATGTCCTATATCATGGCACAGATACAATACCTAAGGTTTCTCTGCATCCCTTTACATGCCCAAGTCTCTTCAAATAAATATTGTTTTACTTGAAATCAGCCTAAGAAGCAGAGACTCTATCATGTTCCAAGCCAAGCAGTGAGACACAATCAACCTACCAGAAACCGACAAACTGCTGTCCAAGCCATCATAAATATCCACTGAGCTCTCATCTCCTTCCCTGAAGGGGGAAGCTTCAGCTAAAGCAATGGAGAAAGAAAAAAAAAAAAAAAAGAAGGCCAAAGTAATAATTTAGTAAACTGCAAACTCTACCTTTCCCATAAAGTAAGTGTAGCTGTGATCCTATACCAGTAGAAAATAGTGGAAGTAATAGTACAGATCAGTAAAAGACAGGGGAATTTTATCCAGCAAACTACTGCTACTGTGGAGAAAAGATCTTTAGTCACCAGGGAGCAACGTCAGTCTTGTAAGATCAGTTCATAAATACTACAAGAACTGTGCATAAAGCAAATTATATGGCAAGTAGATTTTAAAATGATAAATTAAGTAAACTCGATCTAACTTTGAAACTGTTACTAGAATACACTGAACACAAAACTTATACAACTCAAAAACAAAAATGAAAGATTTGGTATGATAAAACCACTACTGTTAAAAGAAACGTTTCTTGCTAAAAAAAAAAAGTATTGTAGCAGTCTGTATCATAACACAAACAATTTACTTTAGTATTGCCATCTACTCACACACTAACTGGTTCTGAAAATGTATTTTAATCTAAATCTCCTCAGTCTCTCTTCATGTCTTTTTCCAATGTCTCTTATCACTCTCTTCTCCTCTATGTGAACCTCTCCAGTTCTGCAACAAATATTATTTCTATAAAGAAAAACATCAATGTCCACAGTCTTTCTGAGGCTGGGAATCTCCCAAATATGTGTCAAGTCAACCAGCTGTGAAGCTGGAAATAAAGAGCACCTTGATTACAGGTACTGTGGCAGTTGATAGCACACTGGCTCTTACAAACAGCAAACAAAGAAGGAGTGCCCCTAACTGTTCAAATGCAAGCTTCATTAAGATACAGCTAATTATACACTATGACAGACAGGGGAGAGACCAGTTCCAGGCAGCCCTCAAAACATTCAGAAATCCAAAGTACACAGGTATGGTTTTAAATTCAAACTTACTAATGGGATATGGCTTGCATGATATTGTGCCACAGCCATTTAATTACACTGGAAGCTCATCAGCATTTGTCACAGCTTCAGATTTGTTTTCTAAGTTATTTTTGGACATATTTATTTGCATAAGACTGCTTGCATTAATTCCCTGCAAACCAGAAAGTAATCTAACACTTCTTACCACTGTAGCGGATATCAAACAGTCCCAGTCCATCCTCATCTGCTGCCATGATACAAACTCCCTATGGCTTCCCCATCTACGAGGAAAATATCAGAGCAAAGAGAACCAATTAACTGACAATTCCAGAACAGCAACATAAAGCATCACCATCTTGAAGTATGTCAATTGCACCTGAGCTACCTGTGGCCCTTGTTCTTCAATAAAATCCAGCACTAGAATGAGAAAACTCTTGTATTAAGGTAACAAAATGAGATTTCAAAAAAATGTAAGAAATTATCTGTTACTTAAATAAGCATCCTGAAGATCTTTAGCTGTCACTTATAGATCCTATAAAGAAATTTTGATGTAAAAATCAGCACTGCATTCTGTGAACAGGTACGAACGTGTATCATACGCAGTTAAAATAATCTGACTTGATAATTCTGATTTCTTCTCTACTGACCATCGAAGAGCAAATGCCCCTTGTTCGATACCACCAGTCAAACCCGTACCGAACAGGGGGGCTGGCAGCGGCTCAGGCTGGGGGGCTGGCAGGAGGAGAAGGCACAGGCACGGAGCAGCCGCCAGCCCGTTCAGAGGCAGCGGCCTTTCATCACTCCCCAGGCCTCGTCCTCCCTGCACAGGCGGGAAGGGGCTCCCGCCCGCCCCAATTCCTGCTACGGCGGAAGAGCTCGGGACCTCTCGGGGGCCAGGGCAGGAGCACCTCCGGTCGGGGCTCCCACAGCGGCCGGCGGCGCGAGGGGGGGCAGGCTGTGCCCGGAGGGTGCGTGCCCGGGGGTGCCGTGCCGGGGACCCGCGCGGGCCGGGGGCACTCACCGGCCGCGCTCACCGGCCGCCGCCGCCGCCGCGGTGCCGCAGGCC
>VXBT01002909.1:860074-913884 GCA_013400235.1 Oriolus oriolus
GCGGGAAATCGCGCGCTGCTCCCGGCGGGATGAGCCGGGCGCCTCTCGCCTGCTCCGGCCCGGAGCTCACGGCACTCGCTGGTCACGCAGGCCGGTGTCGCGGCCGCTGGAAGCTGCCTGGGGCAGCCCCGCACCACACACGCGCGCTCACCTGGTGCCGTTCCCCGCTGCTGCGGCGGTGCTTCCGGGAAGCCCAAGGTTTAATGCCGCCGCCGGCGGCTGCTGCTGTCGGCGATCCCGCTGCCAAACCCCTGCAGGGACATCGTTACCGCTCGACAGCCGCGCTCGGCCTCCGCGAGCGGCTGCCACCGGGGGCGTAACGCTCCTGCCGCCCGAGCCAGGGCCACCCGCTGCCGCGTCCGTCACCGCCCGCCCTCGGCCACCTCCCTGACCCAGATTTAAAGGGCTCACGGGCGGGCGAGTCCTGCGGCAGCAGCGGCAGATGGCTCTCCGGGAAGCAGGGAGCAGGGTAGGCCGAGGGTGCGGCAAACGCAGCCCCACACGCGTGGGCTTCCAGTGTCCTGAACCAGCGGGAGAACCTCACTCCGCTCCCGGACGGCGCCCGCGGCGGGAGAGGGGGGCGGCGCAGTGCACGCCGGGAGCTGTAGTCCGGGGCGGAGGGCGCCGCGCGGGGGGCGGGGCGGCGGCCGCGCTTCCCGTGACGGCGGCAGAGCGGAAGTTGCTGGTGCCGCGCCGCGTCCGCCGCACGTGCTGCGCGCCCCGCGCCCCTCCCGCCGCTCGGGAGCAGGACGGGGATGGCGGCGGATCTGCGGTTCCGCCTGGCGGAGTCGCTGCAGCTGGTGGCGCGCAGGAACGAGAAGAGCGGCGTGGAGCTGAGCAGATTCCTGGCGAAGCAGGTGAGAAGCGGGCGGCGCGGGGCTCGGCGGCAGCCCCCGGGCGTCCGTCCTGCCTCCGTCCGGGCGCGTCCCGCAGGGGCCACTGTGGAGCGAAGGGAGCGTGCCGCCATCTCCTCCCGGCAGCTTTGTGTGTGCCCGACCTCCCCGGCCGTCCCTGGCCCTCGGGCGGCCAGCGGGAGCTAATCCCCGCTCTCTCCCTCCCCCGCTCTCTCTCCCCGTTTCTTGCCTCCCCCGCCCCTTGCAGGGATGCGCTCGTGCAGCCCATGAGGAACGTCCTCTTCTGTATCCTGGTACCCTTCCTATTGTGCTTTGCCCCGCAGTTAAAATCTTCGATATCTTCCGTGTCCCTTAAGGTGACTCTGGAAGCGTGACAGCGAGAGGTGGCATTTTGTTATCAAGTACTGAGACAGTAACTAGTCCTTACCCTGATGCCATTCTGTGTGTCTTTAATTACCTCAACACAGCGTGTGGGATAAGAAGAGGCATGGATTTTCTCGGCATTGCTTTGAGGTTTTTTTTTAATCAGTCTCACAGGTTGTAGTGATGCTGGAAACATGGTCCTATAGTCACTTTCATGCTTAGGCTGCCTTAGCTCTGAAAAGCGCACCTGCTTTCTGGGAGAGTTAAGGCCGATCTCCTTTCCGTGTCTGAGATGCTTGAAGACGTAGTACCAGGATATCAACACATCAGGTGTTGTTTTATTAATACTTTTCATGACAGAGCTTTTGAAGCCCGTAAGATGTGTGCACATTTTGGGGCTTAAAGTGTCTATTTCTCTTTAAGTGTCTAGGAGATGTCCCAGTTGTTTGAAGATGAAAAGTCTAAAGTATCATATTTTTTCAGAATATTGGCTTTCAGTCTGAGTTGCTGTCTCAGTTATGGTTGGGGAAGATTTTCATAGTGGTACTCAAGTTTCTCTGTTGGTAGACAGATGGCTCTTTCTTCTGTCGCTGCAAATCGCGGGATCAAAGTAAAATTGACATGAATATATATCCTGAGTTGAAGCTAATTGGTGGGAAGCAGTGATGAAGAGTTGCTTTTCGAGAGAGAGAAACTGCTGAGAAATAAGAGACGGGGATGGTGTGGATGCATGTTGTAGCAGACAGATGGAGCGGTGAACCAGAAGTGAGTCACCGAGATCTGAGATAGGGAAAAAAACTGTGCCCTTTCCCTTTTGGTGGCTGTTTGGAGATATGCTTCAGGTTTAAAAGTCTTGCTACGTGGAAATTATTAAAGAGTGATTGTACAGAGGGAGTCTGGAACAGCACATTGCTTAGCAATGACACTTGCTTTTGAAAACTGAGTTGCTGTTTCCAGGCTTGGAAGCTGCGGCTCTAGAATTATTTTAAACTTGTCTTGCCAGTAAACAAACTCCGTCTCTAAATGTCATACCTGATTTCCTGCAAGTTGCTTTGTAGGTAACCTAGGAAGCATGCATTCTGGAAATCTAGAGCTCTCTTTGCTCTACAGCTTCATTATGTCTTTCTGGCAACTTATTTCTCCATTATTCTATAGAGGAATGAAACTTGCCTACAACTGCTAAATAAGGAGCAGTCTTTTAAGGTTCATAGTATGGCACAGTTCATGTCGTTATGGAAGGTTTTGTTCCTTGTGCTTGGGTATGTAATAGAATTAGAGCCCTTTCTGTAAAGTATTTTTATATACCATGAGCTCTGCAAAGATACAGCAAATCTCTGTGCTCTTAAAGAGGAAGATGGGATGAAAAGCTCTCTGGAGCTGTTTCCCACCTTTACATTTTTGAATAATTTAAGCAAACTGTAGAAACAATAGATCTCCACAAAGTGGAATGTGCTTTTGGCTCTGGGTTACCAAAGGTGTGCCAGAAAGTCTTCCTGCATAGAATTCCAAATGTGAATTTTGTGCAAATGTATGCATTTTGGTTCCCTGTGATCATGTAATATCGGTAGAGAAGTTAATTATTGTGAAGGTTTAAACACTGCTAGGAATGGAACTTTAATGCAAAAATACCCTTACTTGTTTCTGTCCTTTACATCTACTACTGTGCTTATATGGAAAGATATATATCAAAAAATTTGACCCCTTTGGATATTTCTTCTCTTTAGTCTATGCAACTGTCCTAAGTTGGATAGGAGATCTTGAGCACACCATTCTTGATTTTCTTTTTTAATTTCTTAGTGGTTTAGCTTGGCATCCTTCATTTTGCATTTCATTTTTCTATGAAATGTAGAAAAATGTAGCAGTTGTTTTAATAATAATTCCAAGCTCTTATTTACGGTCCTTCAGTCTTTGCATTTGATGTTGAGAAATGCCTTTATTCCTTTATATTAGTAAATGTAGGGAAAAGGAGGTGACCTAGTGGTCTCAAATTCACACAGCTACCCATTGTCTGTCAGAAAAATGTCCTGATGCTCTGGCAACTAAGGCAGAGGTTTTTTCATGCTAAAATATGACTTCAGCATTTTGTTTGAAAGATTAGTTAGATTTTACATCATGTAGCATTAGAAATAAGGGAAGGTATTATGCACTTTTGGCTTCCATCTTGGGCTGTGTTGTCATCTTCTGCCAGTTTTTGAAGTGCTGTGATTTTTGGGGCATCATATGTTAATGATAAAAAGTCAACAAGAAACTTCTTGCTTTCATCCTCTCTTGTGAGGGACGGATCTGTTCAACTCTGTCAAAGATGTGTTGGAGGAGGTTTAGGAAGTTCCAGCTTGTGCTCCCTATGAGACTGCTTATCACCCCTGCTTTTTTTCTTTCCCCTTGAACTGCGTGGGTTATACGTGCAGGCTCGTGTTTTGGTTTCTCTTGCTGAGCTGAACAGCTGCCAAAAAGAGTGGTGCTGCTCTGTTTTCTTTTAGCCTCTTCCCAAGGCCAAGCCACACCTTTGTGTTGCTTCTCTTGAACCAAGGAAGCGTGCTGATTTGGAAAATCCATTCAACTTTCCCACCCAGTGTGGGACTTTGTAAGAAGGATTACTTAGGATCATCTTGCTAAATTGATCACTGCACAGTCATACAGTGGTAGAACTGTTGTGTGCTGGACCAGAAACAGCTACATGAGATCCTGTGTTGCAGGGGAAGAAAGACTTCTCAGGTGTGGCCCTTATGCCTTCCAACTCTCTAGACATATCCCATGTGCAGATTTGCTATCCCAGACTTGAACGCTTTCAGATCAGCGTCCATTGCTATTGGTTGAGAAAGCTGGTATTTCATAAAGCCATGTTTAGTTACAAAACCCCCTCTGACAGTATTCTGCTTTTCCATAAAATTTTGAATTTAGGCCCTGAAATCAGATAGACAGTGTCTTTGTCGAATGAGAATGTTGCCACTGTGATTTTTTTTGAACAGTTTTGTATGTCCTAAGGGTACTGCACACAATGATTAAAAACTGCTTCCTCTCACAAAATTGCTAATGGCATGAATTTGTTGGACAGTAAACATGTAAATACAGAATTTTACTGAGTCAGTCACGTTATTTACTATTTTATTGTTAACTGGCTTTATTTGATATTCAAAGCTCTGGCTAATAAATTAAGTACCCTGTTGTGGCTTGTTAGGGTAGCCAAAGATGTAATTGATTTGAAAACTGGAGGTACTTTTTATTTTTTCCAGTGGAGTTTATTTCTGGTTCTTTTGAGCCATTCTGCTTTTGAACAACTTATCAGTCATTTTGCCACTCAAAATCTGATTCCCTGTAATGAACAGTGCCTTGCTCTATTTTAAAAATTATTTTTTATGTTGCTGTGATAGATGAGAGGAAGATAAACTTATGTTTTTTAAAAGCAAACACAAGGCCTGTAAGAAACTGCTTGCAATTAATGTGGTGGGTTTGATATTTGTAGTGTATATACCTCAGTTTCCCTGGCTTCTTAATGCTATATGGGGATAAATGTCTTTTCAAATTCAGGAGACCAAGGAACTTGAACAGGTTTGCATGTGGTCTAGAAGGGTGTGGACAGTGGTATAACCTTAGGAGGTCATCAAAGGACCACGGCACTCTTGTAGCAATGAAACCATCCCATCTGTGAGACCAGGAACAGGTTTTACCCGAGTAACAAAAGCCTAGGAGAAGCAGAAATTGGCTGCATGTGGTGCTGAAACAAAAGACTACCTGAATTACAGAATACTTCTGTATTGTATAGGATAAGGGTTCACTCAATAAGGGAGGGAAGTGTGGAGCATCCGAGTCAAGAGCAAAACCGCTACAGTGCAAATTCATAATCTTGATTTTTCAAAATTATTTATACTGCATTATATGTTAAACATCATGAAAGTGGAGAGATGCTTGGGTAGTAACATGACCTCAAAGACCCGAGAGATTTAAGGGTAAGACACAAGAAATGTGTTGTTACAAAGTTAGGAGGGTTGGGGGGACTAGGGGGGGGAGATGTGAGGGTAAGGTGTGTTGGTTTGGTTTTTTTCTTTCTTCTAGCAGATGCGAATATGTTTTCCTTGTATTTTAAAGCACTGAATGACCACTTTTGTATAACGATATAAAAATAATTTCAACTTCAAAACTGCAGATACGAGCTGCTTCTTGTTAAGAGCATTGCTCGCTATAATCTTTGTCGGAACTATGAAAATAAGGCTGTGATTGTGACCGATCAAATGCTTCTTTTTTGTATAGAGAGTGAACACGAAGCAACTTAAACTTAAGAACTCTAATTCTTAAATGTTTTGTGGCTCTCATGAGACCAAAGATCAATGGAAATTCTAGGCAGAAGATGTATTAGTTGTTACAACATTTTCCCAGTCTTTTTCTTTAAAAAAACATTTTGCAAATTGTTTGCTTTATCTTTCAGTTGTAAAGTATAATTTAGGATTTTGGGACTACTTTGTAATTCCTATTTAGTGTATCATTCTGCATCTTTCTCTTTTTTTTTTTTTTAAAGTAATTTTTTTTTAATACAGAGAACTGTGTCAATTGAGTACTTGCTTTGGGATTTTGGATTCCCTTCTGGTTTTGAACTAGTTGTTCTTGTAAAATTTACTGACTTCTACGTGAATAGTTCTGAAGTGAAAAGTCAAAATAATTTTCCATTTAACCTGTCCTTACTTCCCATTCCTTTAGGTTTGGACTCAGCAGGATCGTCAGTGCATCCTCAATACTTTAGCACAGTTATTGCTGGATAAAGAATGTACTGTATTGATCGGCCGTCAAGTTCGGCCCATCCTGCTGGATTTGTTGGAAAGAAATGCAGAAGCTATTAAAGCTGGTGGCCAGATCAACCATGATCGGCATGAAAGGCTGTGTGTAGCAATGAGCAAGCTGGTTGCTGACCACCCCGATGTTTTGCCGTGAGTAATGAGATGTCAATGTTTGAACGTAGGAAGTGTTACAGCCCCACCCCTGGAGGTGAGGGTAACTCAGGTTCTTGCTAATGGATCCCTTGGGATGGATTAGAGAGAAGGACGCTGACTGACTGGTGTTTTTATATGGATGTATATGCTGTTTGTTTTAGAACAATTTGGTTGCGATGCAAAGGAGATACATAGCTGTTTTGGTTATTATCTGTAGAAATATAGCAATATATAAGCATAAAAAATAACACTTAAGAAAATGTGTAACGGAAAAGAAAGAAAGAGGATAAGAGTAGAAAGATATCACTACCCAAGGATCCAGTGGTGAGACTCAGTGGCAATTTCAGTGTCCATTGGTCCAAGCGATGGTCAAAGTGTTGATCCATCGGGAGATGAGGGAAGCCCATGGAACATAAAATTTGTTGGGTTAGTAAATGCTCAGGCTCAGGTGGGAATGCCCAGGTACCCACCCTGGTGGGGGGAGTTTTACACTGTGTTGCAACACTTCGGATCGTGCCCAGCTGTCTGGTGGAAGTTCCTAAAAGTGAGTCTCGGGGCGCTTCGGGGATCTTTGATTTATGACTCCTCCTGAGACTTGACAGCTGCCTCTAATGTAGTTGAGCCAGTTGTGCCCCATCAGAAGGGATTAGAACCTTCGGTGTGAATGTCCCGGTACTTCCCCCGAGAGGAGTTTTCACACCTGAGCCAGTTGTGTAAGGGAGGACATTGTCATGATAAAAAGCATTATCCCACTTTGCAGGATTTGCTTTTTCTCGGCCTCTTCCAGAGGTGGCCCAAACCCCAGCTCATAGCCCCTGGTGGTGGGTGCTCAACCCCTCTTCCCCCAGGCTGTGACCCTGCACATCCTCAGCAAAGCACTGCTGCTTCTGCAAATGGCCAATTGTTTGGGTCATGAGCTGTTAACATTGCAGTTAACATTTCATCCGGGCAGTATGTGCTTGTTAGTGTTCCCTGGCGAAGGGAGGTGGTGTTGGGATTTGAATTGTCTCCCACAGTAACAGATGTGTTTTGAATGGAAAGAATTACTTAGTGAATACAAGTCTCAAACACAGTTTTAGTTGAATCTCGTTGCAAGATGCAATGTGACTTTCATCTGTGATCTACGGAAAAGCAAAACAGCTGCCATGAAAATAGTTCACAACTAAAATACCTGAGTTTATATTAGACCTCTAGGCCAGTAGAATATAAAGTTATGTAAGTAGGAATAAATCTTACTTTTTCAGTAAACAAGAGCAATCAAAGAGTTTTCACCAAAGGCAGTACTGTTTCCCCTTGATAATTAAGTAATGATTTCTAATAAGGTAAAGTGTCAGTTGTCAGCTGATCGCTGAAGTGGTTGTCTTCCCCACGTGTGGACAAAATTAATTGTAGGCTTTAGTTCTTAGTACTGTCAATTATTGTCTTAGGACCTGTGCACTGACATTTTTCTCAGTGTCTGGTTTTCTTTCTCCTGACTTACATGGCTGTGTTCCATCTCTTTCTCTCTCTCTCTTCTAAAGATTTGCTTTAAGATACTTTAAAACTACATCACCAGTTTTCCAGAGGCTTTTCCTGGAGAGCTCAGATGCAAACACAGTCCGATATGGGCGCAGACGAATGAAGTTACGGGACCTCATGGAGGCAGCCTACAGATTTTTACAGAAGGAGCAATCAGTTTTCCGGGAACTATGGGACTGGAGCGTGTGTATTCCACTCCTAAGGAGTCACGACACTTTAGTCCGTTGGTGAGTGAAAACCTCCAAATCTTCTTCATTGAATGGATGTATCTGTGTCTTGAATTGTGATTAACAGTGTTCACGTGTAATAGAAAGCATCTCCAAATAATGCCAGAAATCTGTACCAATGGTATCTGTACTTGAACTTCTTAACTGACCTTTTGAAAGCTATGGTGTTTTATCACAAAGTGAATTTTAGGCTAGTAGTGCTTAAAACTATGGTCTAGAGAGTCTTTCCAAATAGCTTCAGTTTGCCCAAGTTGGTTCTTTTTTCAATTGTTTGTATATAGCTTTCTTAGTGGCTGTAAAACTTGGCTTATTTAAGCTGCTCTTCATGTTGGCCTTCTTACAGGCTTCCTGTGGGATTTTTGGTCAGATGTTTTATGTTAGGTGTCTGCCTGCAGGTCCTCAACCTAATCACATGCTCTACCTTATTTATGTCAGTGGTAGTATTGATAGTGCCTTTTGTTTTAAAGAAGATCTCTAATAGTGTTCACTTTTTAAAACATAAATTCAGAATTGTGTTGGTAACGTATAATTTAAGTAAGGTGTATAATTAGGAAGGGCAGAACTAAGAGTGTTATCAAATCTGTCAGTCATTTATGAAGCTCTTCAAAATTACAAACTTAGTCTCAGAAAAAGAGAGAGAACTTGTAACTCATTGACTAGAAGGTTTACCTGGTGTTCAGCCAATAGTCTTAAGTACGTGAGTGAGCTGACTTTCAAACTTTTGGCCTGAAACAATCTTGTTCTGCCCACTCTTCCTTCCCCCCATCACACTCATTGAACAAAACTTTGTTCTTGGAAATTAAAAACAGTGTTATAATAAATGAAAACTGGTTTATGATTTATATTAAATGTTCCTTTGTTGCAAGACAGCTTTATGTAGTCACGACTTGGGAGTTGTTGGCTTTTTTAGGCACTCAGAATTGATTTCATTGCGTTAGGTTTAGTTTAGAAATAGCATGAAATGCAATTTTGGAAGGGGAATGGTAGGAGAAAAACAAATGGGCAAATATGACCTCGGTTCCTTGTCTCATATGTTAGCCTTCATTTACTTAGGAAAGTGCATTCTGTTACTATATTTCTGCTGATAATTCAGTTCTTCAGAGAAATGTTAGCTAATTGGTGTATAAATTAAAGCTGCCATGATAGAATTGCTTTCCTCAGTTCTGAGATATTTGTCTCATCTGAAAGAATGTTAGCACAGTGCTGAAATAATTTCTATGAATTAAGTTTTCTGCACATTTTTCCAAACTTGATGTTTTGGTATGCAATTGACAGTTGTCAAACTACTTTTCTTAAGACTGTTTTGTCATATTTTGTTCTAAATATCATTTTTAGGTATACTTCAAACTGTCTTGCTCTGGTTACATGCATGAACGATGAGCATAAATTATCTTTCCTGAAGAAAATATTCAATCCTGAGGAGCTGATACATTTCAGACTAAAGTAAGGACTTTTAAAGTCTTGAACACTATTTGCTTTTCTTGATGGCTTTCAGCTGAATTAATAAACATGGGTTTCACAGGTTGCTAGAAGAATCTCAGCTGCAGAATGTGGAAAAAGCTCTAGTTTTGGCTAATCCAGACTCATCTTTTTGGCAAAAGGAGAAAGAACTGCACTACACACAAGGACACGTTGTGTCGGGCGACCTCTCTGCCCATGTAGTGGCTGTCTGTGGCATTGTGCTGCCTAGACTGCAGCATGTTTCTGAAGAGCAGGTATGTAATCCACAGTTAAATCAGTACATTTTTGTTTCAGGAATTTCTAAGTACAGTGAACTGACTTTATTTCCTGGTGAGATGGCATTGAGATACTATGTGTATATCAGTCTTTCTCAGTGTGTGCTATAGTGTTGCATAATACAGACACCACAAAGAAGCTCCGCAGTGGAATGAAGCAGTGAAGGAGCAATAGTGCTGTTCATTTTACCTTCATGTAGCAGTTTGTACAAACATGCTACAGAAGAATATTCAGCCTTACATAGTAACTCCAATCTCAGTTAGGGTGGCAATGCATAGCTGACTAAAGCCAGGGTCTGGGACAGCGGGTTTTGCTTGCATGGCATAGGTTTTTTGGTGCTATACAGGCATCTTATATGCAGCCTTTCTCCAAATATATGCTCAGTTCTCTGAAAAGAAAACAAGGCTGCTCTTTAAACTCTTCCAGAAGCCAGAGAAAGGGGAAAGGAAGTGAACAAGAATTTACTGTCACCGCTTGAGAAAGTGTAATGCAGACTATAGTGCCTTACAGTTTTGGGAAGCCCATCAAAGCCCTTAAATGTATTTAAACAAACAGTATTTAACCTTTTTTCTTTTAAATTGCTATTTAACTTAAGCTGTTCAGATCCCTCTTTGTAGCTACAGCCACTATTCCTGACTGTTTTTCTCCTTTAGGTACCAGTTTTAGCTCTTGACTGAGTTTTTTTGTTTAATTTTGTAACAGTGATCTACAACAGGACAAAGAAATGAGTGAAGACTACCAGTGTCTAGAATTGTTTGAGTGGCAGAAGCAAGAGGATTTTTCCTCCAAATTCCTCTTCCCCCCTCCACCCTGTTTTTCTCCCTGTTTCTGTTTTTGAATTCATTGTTTTTCTAGCCTTTTGGGATTTTTTTTATAGGATTGAGAGAGGTTTGAAATTCACTGTAGGAGAGGAAGCTGTAGAGCTGTTTAAGAAGATTCTCACTTCTGTGTCACTGTCACGGCTGCTGCAGCTGTGCTGAAGCCAGGCCATGCTATAAACTGGATTACTGAAGGAACACTCATTATCTGTGAGGGAGGAGAGAACTTCCCTGAAAGGAATGCTTTTATTTTTTTAATAGCCACAGGTATTCCACTGATCTGGTCTACAGTGTAGTTCCAGTTACGATAGGGAGGTTCCAGTGACAGCTTAGGAGGTCTGATGAAGACATAGGAGCAAACTGTGAGTGGAAGCAGGTTCTCTAGTTTCCAGAGGAGTACATCAAGCTATATCTGAATAAAAGGTCAGACTTAAATACAAGACGCTTGTTTTAATGCTCTGATTTCTTTCCTCTGAGCCTTTTGGCACAAAGCACTATTTTTTGTGCCATGTATTGGTATGTGACTGTAAGAGTCAGAATATTTGGAGACCATCTGTAGCATTGATTAATTACCATTCAATAAACTGCATTCATTTAATTTTGAATAAAATGAAACTGTTATTAAATATACCTTTTTATTTTCATTCACGGAGTTTAATGATCTTGTACTTTGGCCTCTATAGAAAGAAGTAAATACTCATATTCATTCATTTAATATTCATATTTGCATCATTTGAATGCAAATGCTGTTTTATTTATCCTGTGATTTGGACCCATTCTGATGACTGAATTTCACTTATATTGCAAATTGTATTTGATTGACGTGGGTTATGACTGAATATTTACTATGCCTGTACTGACAACTTGGTGTGAATTCCCCTTGGGATCAAATTGTATGTATACTTTGCATTAAGTGTTTGACCTATAATAGATTTTAGATTAAATATATTTTAATATCTGTCAGTAAATACAACTTTAGACTGCTTTATTTTATTTGATATGCAGATCTGCTGGCCAAAATTTTTCTTGTTGTTAGAGTCACTTTCCTATTTGTTCTGTGTTGTACAACTGTGAGAAAAGTAATTTCGGTGTAGTAACCCAAATTTTATGTGTTTGAACAGGAAAATAACACCAGCAGTTTTGTTTTGGTTGAATCTGCCTTCACAAATCTTCAAAACCTTGCTATTGCTGTAGCATATCAGACTCCTGTTTTATTAGAAGGACCAATAGGATGTGGCAAAACTTCTTTAATTGAGTATTTAGCGGCTGTTACAGGAAGAGCAAAACCTCCTCATATTTTGAAAGTTCAGCTTGGAGATCAAACTGATAGTAAGGTAACTGATGGATTTGTTTTATGTTTGGATCATGAGACATAACTTTTACTTAAAGCATGGACTTGATTTTCTAATAATACAGTGTTTTCACTCAAGGACCCTGCAGTGCCCAACTCATAAGTACTGGTCTTACTATTGATGAGAATGAATAAATAAACAAACAAGAAAAATAACAGTTATTTTCCAGTGAGTTTTAAATTCTTTGCATAATTGTGCTGAACCTGCGTCATTCAAATTATGTTTTATCACTGATAAATTGATTCGTATTGGAAAAATCAGGATTCTGGTGCCAGAGGTTGTATGAACACTTTTATTTCAGTTTAAGTGAGCTAATGTCAGTTTAATCTGATGCCTTTTTTTGTGATAGAGGTCAGATAAAGTAAGATACTGGGATGTTGAGGTGACTTGCAGTTACATAATAATGATTAAGCTCTATCTGTAGGTAATTTCATGTACTTCTTGTTTTGCGTATAGAATTTTGGAGCTTGAGTTGATTTATGTTGTTTGGCACAATTTATTTTTAGTTTTCAAAGGTGGTTAGTATCTACAAGAAGTTAGTAGAAGGTTTTTATTAGCATGCATAAGCACCTTCTTTGCTTGCATGGAACACCTGCTTTCACCATCTCACAACTGTATCTTCTCATATACAAGACTAAGACCATCACATTTAAGAAAAAGCGATGAAGTTCAAGGTATAAAATATGTAGTAGTAAAATGATAAACTAAATTTTTTAAGCAATGCTTAAATATTGAAGTTACAATTTGAGAGAAAAGCAAAGCTTTGACTGGATTTTACCTTTGAATAACTTGCTTTGTAGTTCCTTTTACTACCTTAGGCACAGACTTTTCAAAAACGTAAAATAAAGTTCAGTGTGACCCTAGACAGTTTTCTGTGTTACTTTAGATTGCTTGTAAATTAGGGTGGCACACCTCCTAAATTCACTTCCAGTTACCTGGTTTGTTTTATTATTATTATGTTTCAGTTGAATTGCCATTGGAGGGGGGAAACTTTTCATCTTAATCAAAAAAAGTGCAGTGCTGGGCACAGATTGTTTCATGAGGTGGAGGCTGAGTGTCACTTATGTCCCAACTTTGGTCGTATTTTCCATCCTTTCCTCTGGGGATGTAATGTCCAGGTCTCTAACGTGCCGATGGTTTCTGTCACAGACGCTGCTGGGCATGTATCGATGCACAGATGTACCAGGGGAGTTTGTGTGGCAGCCTGGGACCTTGACACAAGCTGTGACCAAAGGTCACTGGATACTTCTGGAGGATATTGATTATGCTCCTCTGGACGTGGTATGTAGCTTTATGTTTTAAGGTACTGGTCTTTATGCCCATGATGGCAGTTTTGGGAGTCTAATCACCTGGGTTGTGTAGCAGCAGGCTGAAAATGCTGCTGCTTTAGAAGGTGTTAGAAAGAATTCACCTGTCTTTGTTTGCGTATTTGCACACCTCATTAGTTTTTGTCTTTGTTACACATGCCAGATTTCACTCTGGAAACTGGAATTGACACTGATAAGGAGCTGATAATATTTAATGATGTTTTGGTGTTTGACACCAAATGTGGCCCTAAACACCACAGAATGCTGTCAGTGTGTGAGGCTGGTGCTGTTAATAGGATTTTTTGTTTTTTGGTGTTTTGTTGTGTGGGGCATTTTGTCCTTACACATTTTTTTTTACATATTTCTTACATAGTAAGAGTGTGCTGTTGGACTAAGCATTGTAAGTTTTTACAGATTTCCTGGTTTTTGGCTCCAGAACAATTAATTAGTCCGTCATCCTTGCCTCTTCAAGTAATGGCTACTGAAAACAAGTCATTTGCAAGAATGGTGTGATAGAGATGCTTTGCTGCATAGGCCTGCTGGATGTTCAGCTGGTGGTTTCCTTTCCTATGTGTTCCATAAAGCATCCTTTGTGTGACTGAACAACCTGTCAGTTTGTTTACTAGGTTCTAGGCTTCTAATATTAGCAATAGAAATAGGACATTTATAAGAAAGCAAATGAAGACTGCTTGTATGTACAGACAGTTCACTGCTCGGGGGTCATGCACTTATTTGCTTCTGTGGACTCTACTCATTGCACTCATGATAAGCATACCCTGAGCAGTATCCTGCATTCATCACATCCCTTTCCTCAGGTCCTCCCTGCGGGCATCCTGTCTGCCTTCCCCATATCAAAGGATCTCTATGTGCCTCCCTCTGTGCTGAGGGGTCGGTGTGGTCGTACCTCCCTTCTTTCTTTCCACCACCATTACTGTCCTTCTCCAGGGAAGGGTAGATTCTTTAAATGGATAGCAAACTCTCCTGGGGGTAGCAGTGTATGCACTGAAAAAGGTTGATGTTTGAGAATGACATCTTTGAGATACAGGTCATCTTTGTTCAGGCAGATAAAGAAAATAAAGCTTCTGATGTGGAAGTGTCTAATAAGTAATTTGATAATTTAAAAATAAATAGTTTTGATTTGGACTTGCAGTGTAAAAGCTGTCATTTCCATTCTCTTATCATTAAATTTGAATACAGGAGAAAAAAAGGTAAGTAAACATTACACCAGTGACTTCCACTGTTGATTAAAATTGCTGGGGACTCTGCAATTCCTGTTAGCATCTCTTGGAAGTGCAATCTGTGGGAATGGCAGTTGCTGGCAATGTAATGGTGCTCAGTGGCATTGCTCCAGCATCTCAAGTGTGAAATGAGTGTGGATGGTTGTGCTGTCTGTTAGCATCACCGAAAAAAGAAAAAAAAAATTGAAGTTTTTCTTTTTCTCTCCAGATCTCTGTGCTGGTTCCTCTTTTGGAGAAAAAAGAGTTACTGATTCCTGGTCGTGGTGACTGTTTCAAAGTAGCACCAGGATTCCAATTTTTTGCAACAAGAAGGTGGGTTTATGAACTTAAATGAGATTGAGAACATGGATATCCTATTTTTAAGTCCAAGGTATTTTTAAGTGCAAGATACTCATGTAGGAGTATTTTAGCAATTTCCAATTAACAAGCAATAGAAACTGTTTTCAAATGTTTTATAGTTTATTTCAAAGCCTTTAACAAATTTTCCTGCTTTTGTCTTTCTTCTATAAATTAGTTTTTTTCTTCTGCTCTATTTTTTCTGGATATGAGTCTTTTGCATTCAACTCTTTTGGTTGCCTCATTTCCTAAGAATTTTTATTTCTGTATTCATGGTTGTCATGGTTTAACCTCAGTCAGCAACTAAACACCACACAGGCACTGGCTCACTCCCCTGCAGCAGGATGGGGGAGTGAGCTGGAAGAGTAAAAGTGGGAAAAATCATGGGTTGAGATAGAGTTTAGGTAAAGCAAAAGATTTCCACACAAACAAAGAGGCAAACTCTATCACTCCGAGCATCCCCACCCTTCCTTCTTCTTCCCGCAGCTTTATATGCTAAGTACGACCCCATCTGATCCGGAATATCCTTGTGGTCAGTTGGGATCAGCTGTCCTGGCCATGTCCCTTCCCAGCTCCCTTTGAACCCTCACCCTTCTCTCGGGAAGCAGAAAAGGCTTTGACTCTGGAAGCCCTGCTCGGGGGTAACTAAAGACATCCTGGTATTATCGGCACTGTTATGGTCACAAATGCAAAACACAGCCCTATGCCAGCTATTATGAAGAAATTTAACTCTATCCCAGCCAAAACCAGCACATCAGTGAACAGTTTGTATAGCAGCAAATTATAGTTTTCATTGGGCTAGTTAGAGTAGATTCCCTAAATCTGTTGCAGTTTAGAGCTGGGAAATAGTATTTGACTACAGAAACTAAACACAATTTATTGTTAAATTGTATTTAACAATAGAAACTAAACACACTACAGCAAAGAAATAAAAAAGCAACAAAAACCAGCCAGAAAACAAAAGCCAAACCACAGCCCCAAATCTAATGGTTTGCATGTGCAAGGCTGCTTCCACAGTGGGTAAAAACACATGGCTGAGTAGTTATTTCTCTGGAAAAAAACAAGGGGAATGAAATGTATGATGGGAAGAGCTGAGTCTGGAGGATGGGAAGAATAATTGTGAAACACTTTGGAGAGGACAGGGCTGGAGATGCTTTTCCTGCATCTCTGCAATAAGATCACAGATGCTTTAATATATTTCATAGGCCACTTCTGTCAGGTTTCTCTCTTTACAAAGGATTCTATATGTTGCTTCTGATAGACAACTGAGTAAGTTAAGTCTTTCTGAAAGTATCTCTATGGAGATACTGCATTATAGGGAGAAAAACACTGTGATAACAGGTAATTTAGAAAGCATGGATAGACAAGGTGGGGTACATGACAGTACAGTGACAAACAGTGTCATTTATGCCTGACGCACTCTGCTGTAGCAGCTCTACGTAACAGGTTCTTTGATGCACAGAAATGCACTGAAAATGCTGAATTCTTCAGCCACGCTCAACATGCTGTGTTTCTTCTTGCTGTTTTGATTTAGGATATTCAGCTGTGGTGGAGGTTGGTACAGGCAGCAAAGCAGCCATGCTGCTCTTCTGGACAAATACTGGACCAAAATACATCTGGATAACATGAGCAAAGGAGAGCTCAAGGAGGTATGGGGTGTGTTGCTCCATTGTGGTGTGTGAATAATTGTTTCAATTTAGAGTAATAAATGTTTTTCAGTAGTTAATTGAATCCTTATTTTTATCTTCACATTCCACAATAGACCCTTACAATTTCAGCTTTGTGCTGCCAATTTTGAAGTAAACAGGCAGTTTGTCAGGAAAATTTGAAGTGAATTGAACAAAGATTACTGGAACTTGCCTTGACAGACACAGTTCTGCTTTGTGTGTGTCTAAGAATCAAATTACTTTGCCACTTATAAGCTCACAGAGACTTGAAAGCAGAGAGAAATAGCAAAAAAGAAAATTGAGCTTACTCCAATTCTAAGCTTTCAGCTGAAAAATAGTTGGTCAGTTATCAATTAAAAATAATTTCTTCTATTAACATCTTTCTTTTGTTAACATGTCTGGGAAGTGTTTGCTTTATGTAGTTCTTCAGAAGATTAAAGCAGCCCAGGGCTTATATGAAAACAGAATTCTCTGGAGATTGTCCTTGTGATACAGAGCACAAAACAGGATCTGATTCTACAAGACCCTTGGCTAAGGGAAAAGGTAGTGAATAGTATGTAGCAGAAGAGTTGAGGGAAAGTTCTGAATTTTCTAGAATGAAGAAGATAGTTCTTTCAGTAGAATTCATTCACTCCTTTGGACTCATTCAGCAGCCAGCACAATTATTACGTGCCCTTAAATATCTGTGTGCCTTTTTTCCTTTCTTGTCATTTGTCAGCTAATTGTTAGGAATGGGGCAAGAACAACTATCAAAACCTTATGAAAAAAATGAAACTTGAGTGCTAGATGTATCACTTAGCACTAGGTTCTCTTTATTCTTTTTCTGCAACTTTGAAGCTTAAGTCCCAAAAATGTATAGATAAAGCACTAAGCTTTCATAGTAGTAATAGAAGAGACAATGTTAGAGAATACCCACCTGCTTGCCTTGAAAACAGGCTCATGTTCTTCTTGTTAATCTTAAAAGTCAGTTTGGCAGGGTAAGACCAGTTTTCCTGGCCTGTATCTGTGAAAAGTAATTTTGGGAAGCAATATTTTGGTTGGCAAGCTTTAGCGGAGATAACTGAGCTGAAAGGAACCTACAGAAGGAAAATTATCCCTTTAAAGTGCCTTTGTCAGCACAGTGGATAGACAATTTGAATGCTCAAATGAATTTAGGCATAAAAAGAAGGGTGGGAGATAAGGACTTGTGTAATCAGTTGTAAAGTTGTGTGGTCATGGTTTGGCTTCAGATAGGATTGGATGTAGTTTTTTTTCCTTCCTGTTGGTATCTGTGCAAATGTATTAAATGAACTGGCGTAGAGTTGGCAAAGTTCATTTTTGGCATCAAAATCAGTATCATAGTAGTCATAATCTCAATTTTCCTCAGGTGAGAGATTTCAAGAGAGCAGTTTCATGTAGCTTGCTAGCTAAGGTATCTATAGAAACGTCTCCTGGTAAAAACTGGGGTGCTGTTGGTTTCTTTCCAGTGCAGGTGGGTTTTTTGTTTTGTTGTTTCATTTAATTTTTCTTTTGTTTCTCCTTTCAGGTCCTCCAAAGGAGATACCCCAACCTTGCTCTTGTGACGGATCACTTGCTAGACATTTTCATGGACCTTGCAGGAGACAAGTACCAGGCACCAGAAAACTGTGCTGCTGGCTCCAGTCACATGCCAGAAGCAACATCAGAATCAAGATCAGAACATAAGAAACCAAATCTGGAAGGACGAGAGCTATCTCTAAGGTTGTCTTTTCTTACGTGTTTATTGGAAGTCAGCTAGCTACAGAGATGGAAGGGTTTATTTTTGTTATTTTTCTTAATTTTTAAAGAATAATGGTAAAAGCTTGAATAATTTAGTGGGAATTTCGTAAAAACCGGAAAAATACGTTTTTTGTTTTAAAATAATGATTAGTATGTCATTTAAAGAAACTTTTGGGGGGTGTGGGGGAACGTGTAGGTTTTGTCATATGCAGTGCTTAGTTGGTTTCAGGCCATATGAATTTATTCTTAATTATTGTTAATATTATTAAGTATTGTTGAGATATCAGTACTAGTTAAGAACTGGAAGGTGGTATATAATATTCTCTCAGTAGCTAGAAGATAACGTTTTCAGCAACTGAGTATATTATCTGGATTATTTCATACTGAACACTCTCAGCATTATAACTTAAGATGACTGAAAATAACTGGATCCGTAATGTACTGTTAATTTCAGAAATTCTGTGATGAAATGTAGCTTGATGCTGAATTATTTCTTCTTCTCCTCCCAAATGTCATTTCTGCTCATCTGGACTTTCTGTAACCAGAAGTGCTTTGTGAATTAGTTAGTAAATACTAAGTGTGGGTATTTCCCAATATTTTTGTGGAGCATAAGAATGTCAGTTTTTCCTAGAATAAGTTTCCTTCTCTCGTCTTTTGGAAGATCTTGTTGTTGATGAGGAATCTGTATCTTGAAAAAATGGGGGGCTTATACCTTTCTGGATTCTTTAATACCTTTTAGTGTTATAGCTACCTTATGATTTAATGGAGTATTTGTTATCTATTTATAAGCAACATTGGTCTTTGTGCTCAGCTACCCCTCAGAATTATTGTCCTCTTTGTGTCTTCCCATGCACAGTTTGCACAACTACACATGCAACTGCCAGAAGACGTCAAGTTGAACATGAAAGAAGGTGCTGTGTATTTTGGCATGTTTGTACCAAATCTTTTTGGTTTTTCTTTTTAGAGACCTTCTGAATTGGTGCAGCAGGATTGCTTACAACTTCGACAGTAATTCCTCAACCACAGCAGTGAATATTTTTCAGGAGGTGCGGTAAGACTTGATCTAGAAATTGATTACCCAAATTTTGGCATTGTCTCACAAAATACTCTCTTTGGGAATGTGAGATGGAAATTTATTTGGTTTTGTTTGAAGCAACTGGACTGTAGTTGGAATGTTCATGATCTCTCTGATCAGAAGGTTTTGTTGCTACTAGGAAGGTTGTTTGCAGTAAGGTGCTAAAAGACTTTACTGCTGTCATACAAACAGCATGGTGCAAAATAATTTTAACTGATACAAGCTGGGATTGGATATGACTCAGACCTTTCTTGTGTTACGGGGTTGCTTTTCTACTTTCCTATTCATCAGTTTACAGTCTAGGTTGGGAATGTTTTGGGTGTGCATCAGTCAGAGGCAGTTTTGAGATGTGAGATCTTAAAATGTTACATCCTTCTCCATTTTGGTCCATTTGTCTAAATACAACTTTTGTGACTGGGCATTGAAAAGTTTTTACTTTTGGTAGAAACCCACTACATTACAGAGTTTACAAGTCCTTATTTACATCTTTTTGAATTCTGTTGTTTGACTCGATCTGAGGACAGTAAAATAGTTTTATTTACAGTGGTTGGATTTGATTTGGGTACATTTAGATTAAGATGGAGCTTGTCAGATAAAATCATACAAAACTAGTGTTCAAGAAGTTGGTTTTCCCCTTGACAGGCATTGGACTGTTTCACAGCCATGTTGTCCAACCAAGGGAGCAGACAGAAAATGGCAAAAGTTATTGGAAGTTACCTAAACATTTCCAAAAAAAAGGTATGTTGACCTATGATTAACATGATCTTTATTTGTAGTATTCTATAGATTTCAGTTTTTCTATGATTAATTTAAATGCTATGCTATTTTTTATTTAAAATTACGTCCACCTCTCTGTCCCTGACAGGTTTTTTGCTTTCTGTTGCATCCCAGGATCTGTTTTTCTCCTATTTTATATTCAGCTGCGTTTTTTTTTCCTCTGGAATTTCCAGGGAACCTGTTTTAGAGCAAATGGCCTCATGTTGTTAAAAGGATTGCACAGCTGGAACAGCACAGCTGCCTAAGCACATGATACCACTAGATGCACAGAGTAGTAAAGAATGTGTTTTTTCTTAGGTGGTTTACAGTGAACGTTAATCATTTAAACAGAGAGATCAGAGACAAACATGATCTTTACTGCAACTTGTTCTATACTCACTGATTACAAAATCAGCTGCCTCTCTGGAGGTCTATAAATGACAGAATTAAACTAAATTTCTTTGTCAACTATTTCTGACTGTAGAAGTCTGCAAAGCAAATTCCCTCCTGTAAGTTGACAGATGGAGACTTCTGTGGGTTTTTCTCTTTGTCCTTCTTTGCATTATTTCATTAGAGGAATGTATTGTTTCCTGCAAGTGACAAAACACCCTTGTTTACACAAAGAGGTTTTTTTAAGGGAGGTTGTTAGTTTATTGTTAAAAATAACTGTTCAAGTTTGTGTAGTTGAGCTACCGTGGAAGTAGGTGAAGTAGAAATAGAGTGGCAAGGACTATTACCAAGTTACTAAGTTGAAAGTTGTTTGTACAGATAAAAATACTTCACTATTTTAGGTGATGAGTATTTAAAACCTACAAAATACAGACTTTTACCATTAAAAATTAGCTTGCTGCAATGTAATACTGGTAGCATAGTGTGGGTGTTCTTAGTGTGATGTAAGCAGCATTAGTATTGGAAATGTTGATGCTTTTTTCACAGGTGGAGTTCTTCTGTGAACTCTATAAACCGGAAATTGCAATACGGGAGCAAGAAGTCTCTGTTGGAAGAGTGCATCTTGTGAAGAAGCAGAACCAGGCTCTCACTGTACACAGGTAAAATATCCTGTAGTTTCCATGTGAATCGAAATAATTTGTGGTGGAGTAGAATAGACCGCAAGTCACGGGGTTAAGAAAAATGTGAATTGGGTATTCTCACTCTCATGAAAGGAATGTGAGAGTTCTTTCCCTTGTAATCTCAGTTTTACCTTGTGTGTCTTTAGGAGTGTCTGCATCATGCTTCTGGCAGACAAAGCATGGAGATTTTCAGCTTCTTTGAGCTGGAGTGTCTTCAAAGCAGTGTGGATCCACAGCTGTTATAAAAAGATTTTGATGGATCTACCTTTGTAGAGGGAGATTTTTGTAGTATGTGTTGCTCACTCCATTGGCCAGGAAGTTATTTGGAAACCCAGAGATTTTAGGTTGTATCTTGAGAAAAATAAGTATCTTAAAAGGATATCTTAGAATTATTTCTTTTCAGACCTATATTTTAAAAAAAAATCCTAAATCAAACCACTCCACTAAAAAAATGGTGAAGGTAAAATTGGAACGAGCTCCTTGATAAATCTTAGTTTTGAGTAGCTTGCTTTGTTTTTCCAGGGCGAAACATACCTTTGCTGCCACACGGCCATCTGCAGTATTGATTGAACAGCTTGCAGCGTGTGTTGTCAAAGGAGAGCCTGTGCTTTTGGTTGGTGAAACAGGAACTGGCAAAACCTCAACAGTTCAGTACCTAGCTCATATTACGGGTAAATAATGTGTGAAAATTGTAACTTACATGAAGATAATTTGAAAAACAACAACTGAAAGAACTCACAAGTTGATGCTTTTTATTTCTTTTTCAAGGACACCGTTTGAGGGTTGTCAACATGAACCAACAAAGTGACACAGCAGATCTCTTAGGGGGGTGAGTCACTGATCACTGTTTCGTCTATTCTGCATGACAAATGGGCAGTATCTGTTTCATAGTAGGATAAATGTCTTACTAAACACGTTTGCCTGCAGAAACTTTCTTGTCCTTACTGAAGAACAGAGCAGTTTCACTGAATTGTGTGCAGAGCTGTATGTGATGAAGTCATTAAAAACCACATTTTTTAATGTCTTTAAAGATGGCTAAGCTGTTCAATATAAATCTGATGTAATATTCACTGGACATGTTGTTTGGTACTATGACAAATATTTTGCTTATCAGAGTGTTCCCGTCTTTACAAAATTGCCTCATGATGTGCATTTAAATATGTGCAATTTTACTTAGTTCATTAGTTGAGTAAAAAACTTAAAAAGCAAGGGTTCATCCATGCAGCATATTGTTGTTTCAAGTAACTGGTTTTGGGGTTGTTTTCTTTTTTAAGTTCACAGATAACTCTGTCTCACGTAAGTAATTACTCCTTTACTTCTCTTCAGTTACAAGCCTGTGGATAACAAGCTGATCTGGCTCCCCCTGCGAGAGTCTTTCGAAGAACTCTTCTCTCAGACATTCTCTAGGAAGAAAAATCAAACGTTCTTGGGACACATTCAGACTTGCTACAGGCAGAAACGTTGGCATGATCTCCTAAAACTAATGCAACATATTCATAAATCTGCTATTAATAAAGAAGTAAAAGAAAATGCATCTGGTAAGATTTCAGCTGGCTCAAACACACATTAGTGCTGAACCACTGCAGAGGGTAGATAAATACTAATGACTTTTGTTCTTTTAATTTGAGTTTGTTTGAGGTTTAGGGTTTTTTCATCCCCCTATATGACATCTTTTTTTCTGGTTTTGAGAAATGCAATGTCAACATTGCAACAAGACATTCAGAACTCTGTTAAAGTGGTTGGGTTTTGGTTTGGTTTGGTACTTTTTCCTTTTTCTAAGTCATCCTGCTGTTAGCTATGCCTGACAGTGTGGAGGTTGACTTGTCTGCCCTGTGGTACTCTTGGCATCTGGTCTCCACTCAGCACTTGTTTGCTGTGCTGGTGAGCAGTCCTGGTTGTTTGTGTGTCAATCTTCTATGTGAATGCATTCATACTTTCAGTCCTGGAGCTGCTTGTGTCTCACAAATATGTCCTATTAAAAAAAAAAGGCAAAATAACAACAACAAAAAAACCAAACCCTAACTAATAACTGGTTTAGAGTAGTAATAATTTTAAGAGCTTGCTTTTGCCTTGGTTCCTCTGTCAGTGATGCTCGCTTGCCCAGTGCTTTGTTTTGTTTCTGTGTGGTTTTGTCTCCAAATAGGTTTTCCTTGATTTATACTTCACAAACAATTTTGGGGCTGGAGGTAGTGTTGATCATTTGTTTTGCATGGAGTTGTTTCTGGTTCTAGACCAGCAGAACAATTGAAGTTGTAGCTTTCATTCAGTTTGGGCTAAGTAAAATTAGTTATGAACTTTATCTCCGCTCTTCATTTAACTGGTTCTTCTGAATATGCAGATATTAAAATAAATGCCCACAAATGTAAAAAAAAAAAAAAAAAAAAAAAAAAAAAAAAAAAAAAAAAAAAAAAAAAAAAAAAAAAAAAAAAAAAGGGAGAGTTTAAAGATGACTTATTGCAAGAGTTGACAATGCTAAAATAAAGACAAGCTGAAATCTGTAGCTCAGGTAGTGATTTTAACAAATAACTGAAATCAGTGCTATAGTAAATAATGTTGTAACTGATAAGCAACAGTGTGTTTATTGATACTAAGGTGTTCATCATTAATCTGTTCTGGCATAAGGGTTATAAATTTGGATTTATTTTCTTCACATGTCTCTGGAAATTAGAGAGTGGTAACAGTTATACTGGGACAAAGTGCAATATAAGTATTTGTTCCCCATCTGGGAATGAATAGCAAATTATCTGAGCACTATTCACATATGGGTACAGTTAAATTTAAAAAACAAAAAACCACGCATGCACAAAACCAAAACAACAAGATCAAATTATTTTTTTGATTTGTGGTGTCATCTGCAGGATTTGAATGTTTTCGTTGCTCAAGCTTACTTTTGTATCTCTGTGCTTGAAACAGCTTGATTAAAATACTGTTGTCAAACATTTTTTTATGATATTGTTCTGATGGTACAAAGTTAAATTTGTTTTGCTTGCAGGCTTACCACTGAAGGAAAAGTGGGAGGCATTTGGTCTTAAACTGAATCATGCTCATCAGCAGATGAAAATGACAGAAAATGCTCTTCTCTTTGCATTTGTTGAGGTATTTAGAGATTTGCATTTTGATGCTAGGAGGAATAAGGAGAAGTATTGAAAGACTTTGCAATCAGTATTATATAAATAGCTTCCTGGCAAGAACCTTGCTGTGAAATAAAGTGTGTTCCATGATAACTCATGAAACAAAGTGTGCAGCTTCAAGGAGGCGATGTTTACATGGGCAGTGGGAGAATGGATTGTGGCAGCACATTAAATCAATGCTGGATAACAGGAATTAGGACTGGTATGATAAAAGAGTATCAGTATGTCATACCTTCTTTTCAGCTGTATCAGATTAGAAAAAACTTCTTGACCAGTCTCCCGTAGGTCATGCTTCTGTCTAGGGTTTCCTGTGAAGGATTTAATATTAAGAATCTGTTATTTATCTAGATGTGATTTTTCAAAACGTTTCAAACCCATAATAAG
Source organism: Oriolus oriolus (assembly GCA_013400235.1). NCBI lineage: Eukaryota > Metazoa > Chordata > Aves > Passeriformes > Corvidae > Oriolus > Oriolus oriolus. The sequence goes on from VXBT01002909.1 coordinate 884,567, forward strand.
TGTGATTAGGAGAAACTGTGAGGTGTATGCATGCTTGTTCCTTATGTCCCTGTTAGTCTGAACATCTGTGCTCAAATTTCATGTAAAGTGTGTGAAATGTTGACCAGTCCTCTATAAAAAATGTGTGTATGAATAGTTGGAGAACCTCTGACTTACATATAGTTTTAATTGATGGGGTACAGATTCCTTAGGAGCATAATACTGCTTGTGTCTTTGGATTTCTTTGGATCACCTTTATTCTCATGTGGTGTTAGTGAAGTATATGCACCACAATGGTAGATTGCACAAATAAGTGATTTTAAATCTGTTGTGTTTGAGCCAATCTAACTGGTAACTGATACAATGGTATGATAACTATCTGACTTCTGTGACTGGTGAAATAATTGCTGTTACTGAGGGAGAGCAGTAGAACTGCTATTGCTGTAAAAGGTCTGAATTGCCATTTGTCTAATCAAGCCATAGATTGCACACCAAGTATTTCCAGTATCTGGATGCTTCAGTTGACACTTCATTGCTGGTGACACAATTAACAAATTGATCTTACTTTTAGGGTACTCTGGCGCAAGCAGTAAAAAAAGGAGAGTGGATTTTGTTGGATGAGATTAACTTGGCTGCAGCAGAGACTTTGGAGTGCCTGAGTGGTTTATTGGAAGGATCGTCTGGGTCGCTGGTGTTACTAGACAGAGGAGACACGGGTACTGTTTCTAGGCTTGCTTATGCTACAATTTGGGATCCAGCGGAGTTCGCTATCTATCCTATGTAGCTCAAAATAAGTTAATTTACCATTGAAATGAATGTGTCCAAAAGAGAGCAATGTGCTCTTTGTAGGCTTCATACTTCTTTGCAAGAAGTCCAAAACACTGGTATGTTCTCAACAGCACTGCAGGGGCTGCTGTGTAGGAAGTTAACTCCTCTTACAGATGTAAAGATTAAAAAATGCAGTTGCTGAGTGCTGCTCCCAAGAGCTACAGACAGAGGCACATGTGTGAGCATCCCAGGCTGGATTTTCTTCCTGGCCAAGGGAAGCACTGGCTATTGTTCTGAAAGAGATGTAAGAATTGCAAGTTCAGGGCTTACATAATTTTTGGAACGTTTTATGTTGTTAAAACATCTTGCTACGCACAAAAAAGTGAGGGTTTTGCTTGCCTGTGGCTGTTGTGAAGATGCAGGTACTTCTGAGAAAATCATGTGGGGTTATTCTCTGAAGATTTTTAACACTGGCATTCTTCAGAAGATTTAGTAGTGCAGCAATAGAAAGTTGCCTTAGATAAAATATACCTTACTTAACATAACAAAAATCCTGTGTTTATTGTGCACCTTATGTCTTTTATTTCTGTTTTACTTTAGAGCCTCTTGTCCGTCACCCTGATTTTCGCTTGTTTGCCTGCATGAATCCAGCTACAGATGTTGGAAAGAGAAATCTTCCTCTAGGAATAAGAAACAGGTAGGAAATAATGATTCCAGGACAAAGTAGTCACTGTCTTTTTCAGAATTTAATTGGTTTCAGGAGCTGACCAGTGAAGAATGCCTTATCTAAAACCTGAGGATACAAGTCTGAACTCAAATTTACTGCCTGTGAGAGATGCTTTCCACATTATGGTGAAGGTTTTTCATGAAATAGAATCGGCAAAATACTTTGGTGAAGCAGCTGAGCTGTAAGCAAATGGTCTAGAAGTAGTGTAGAGTGTTGTCAGTGGGGGCAGGAAATTATTATTCTTCACAATTAAGCTATCAGTACCTGGGAATGCTACTGCAGCAGTTTATGTTCCTGGGAGTGATAAAGACAAGTAGGTGCTTTGTGTCTGCTTAGCAGCCTTTCTCTTAACTCAGAAGCGTTTGTGATCCTTGCAAAAAAAGTGCATATCCAGTCTTGTTCACTCAAAAGGAAGGGGGTTTGCATGGTGGTGCAGGTGTGTAAAATACTTGGTGTATGGTCTTAAAACATGTAAGCTGTGGCAAGGAAATTGGAATTGTGGCAGATCCATTCTTCAGTGCCATCTACCTATTCCTGTATGCACAGACCTCCTGCTTGATGCAGTTTCCCTCGTGAGTGCCAGAAGTTGCATGTGTAGACCCTTCCCAGCTTCATGAACACTGGGCAAGACTGTAGAGCTGTACCACCTATGTGTAACTAGTCTTTTGTAGTTATTAGTGGCAAAGCAAGGTTTTATTGCTATTGGCTGTCTTGCAGAATAGTGAATGGAAAGAAAGAGAGTGTAATACAGTAGAAAGGAGAGTCCGGCATCAGCATAACTCGCTAAGTTTAAATGAGTTTATATTTCTGTTTGTCAAAAATACCTACTACTATTTGTCAAAAAGCTACTGCTGTGTCAGTGCTTCATTGTTCAGGCTGTAACATTTGGGTATCTATTGCAAATTGTTTAAAATTGTAATTTAAGTCACATTGTTCACTTTCAGTCTAACAAGTTAAACTAATTCAGATAAATTACTTGAAGTATTAGTAATACCTTATTTTTCAGCTACTCTGGTTCTTGAGTCTGTCTGTAGGTTTGACAGTCTAGAAGTAAGTCTATAGCTTTAACAATCTGTATTCTGTTACTTAAAAATTTAAAATGTTGCGTGCCATGAGATTTATATATAAAACATGATTTTTCAGTATGGTCAGGTGTCTTAAGTGTTACAAATTGATTTGATTCTTTCAGGTTTACTGAACTTTATGTAGAAGAATTGAGAAATGAAGGAGACTTGCAGGTTCTTATCATGGATTATCTGAGAAGCTTGAATGTGAACAAAAACACAGTACAAGGAATTGTGAAGTGAGTTGACTGTAATCTCTTAAAATTCTTGATGAAATAAGTCACAAAAAGAAAGTATGTAACTGTAGTCTGTGGCTAGACGGCTTTGGGAAACACTAATGCTCCCCGTGCAGCAGTTGTCATAGCGTTAGGAAACAGAAGAGCATAGACATCCAGCCTGATTCTGAAGATTTCTGTACTTGTGGGAAGGAGATTTTTATTTTTTTTTTAATTCAGTGTTGTTTTCTTGGTGGCACCAGTTAAAAAGTATTGTTGTTCCAGTCTTCTTTCACATCTGAGAGACTAAAATGGTTTTGTTTCTGTAGATCATACCAAAGAAAGTCTTGTGTCTTTGTCTGCAGAGTTACTTTTCTTGCCCATAGTGTAAGGTGAACTATCTCATGTTTAGAATACTTGGAGTTTATGGTCACTCTCTGTATATCAAGCTCTCTCAGAAATATGGTTCTAAAAATATTCTGTTGCTTTGCTTGACTGACTGTACAGATGGCAGAGCTTGGCATGGCTTTCCTAACCTGGAGCTTTTAAGTAACAGTTGGGGATAAGCTGAGGTGTTTGCACTTGGGGTTTAATTGCTTGGAGCAATGGTCTGATCAGTAACAGCACTGTGTAACTTTGTTTTTGCAGCTTTTATTTGTCTGTGAGAAAGGAAGCAGAAACGAAGTTGGTGGATGGAACTGGCCACAGACCTCACTACAGTCTCCGTACGCTGTGCAGGGCACTGAGATTTGCAGCATCTAATCCGTGTGGCAGCATAGCACGCTCCCTGTATGAGGTGATCACCTGTGCTAGCATTTGTTTCAGTGTGTATTCACTACACAGGTGGTTTGGGTAAAAGATAATCCTCTCTAAGTTCAGTATTGAACAGAAATGGTTCTTTAATCTGTATCTTTTTGTTTATTTTTCATGTTAATCACTGAAAATAATTCTTCTTAGGGCTTCTGTTTGAGTTTCCTGACGCAGCTTGACAGAGATTCTCACCCAGTGGTTCAAAAGCTAATTTGCCAGCATATAGTCTCTGGCAACATCAAAAGCCTTCTCAAGCAGGTAGGCAACTAAGATTATGAAGAGCTGTCTGGTATTTAAAGTAGAATTTATTTTGAGTTGTCTTCTCTCCTTTTTTCCTCTACATTTCCTTCTTGCAGTCTGTTTTTCATTTTATGAAGATAAGAATTAGAAAAAATTAATACCATTCTTTTGTAGTTTTCCACTTTCTTTGAATGTTCATTGGTTAGCTCGTTTATTTGTTAATTTGAAAAAATATAGAAGCCTGAATAACTAAAGCACTGTGGAGTGTGGGCAGCGTAATGCAGTGGCTCCAACTGTAAAGCTTTCACAGACTTTTGAGGAGCTTTCTCAGGCTTTATATTTTTAGACTCTGAACGCAAAACATATGGATATGAAGAAGCATCTGTGCTTTGTCTCTTATGGGAAGAGAAGAATGTCACTAATGCTGGGAGCCCAGCATGAGTTTGCATGGGGGATGGGGAAGCTACTTTAAGAGATGGGTATTTGTTTCAAAATAAGCCCTTTCATACTGGAAAATGTGTATGAGTATAAAAAGATTAAAGCAAAGTTCCTGCTTGAAAATGCCCTTCAATGTTCAGTGCTAGGGCTCTTGAGACATTTTTATCTTCATGCCACTGGCAAGGATTCCTGCTTGATGACCCTGAAATAATCTGGTCAGGTTTTTCCTGTAATTTGCATTCTGTGACAAGGGGACCATGCTTACTGCAGGAGTGCTCAGGGATTAATTTAAAATTACTGTAGAGCATACGTAGCAATGGTGTAACAGTAGTTGTTTCCATTAGCAAATTGAAAGTCGTTTGTATAATGTTATTTCTGTCATGTCTCCTTAGCAAATACCAAAACCCCAAGGAGGGAGTTTTATACTTATAGAAGGATACTGGATTTCAGCTGGGGACAAAGAACCTACAGTAGATGAGAGTTATGTGCTCACTCCTTCAGTTAAGCTTAATCTGAAAGACATTGTCAGGGTTGTGTCTGCAGGGTAAGTGTTTAAAGTTTTTAATTAAAAATACAAGTTAAATATGTTGGTTTAGGCCTTGAGTGTTGGTGCCCCTCTAAGTCTTTATTGTTAGGATGAATAATGTCTATTTTCCTTCTACTTTACAGTTAACTTTTTATTATAGAGTGACTTGAAACTTACACATATATTTCTTGTTTCCTTAAACCATCTTACTGCCGTACCTAGTCTTATTTAAATTCTGATCTAGAAATTTGCAGGTAGAACAACCTGCTTATTTCACACTGCTGTGAAAAGCTTCATGGGTAGGTGTTAGCACTTGGGAGTAAAGTTATTTGTATTTCCCTGTTAGTGTGAGATCTTGGATACCCTAAATGAGTGAAGTAGTGGTGTTTTGGTAATGTGGTTTAATAATGGTGACATCCTGTGTGTGAGAAAGACATGGCTCCTGCTTCTACCCCACTGTTTTGGTCACGGCTTTAGGACTCATCCAGTACTGATTCAAGGAGAGACCTCCGTTGGTAAAACCAGTTTAATTCGCTGGTTGGCTGCTGCTACTGGGAATCATTGTGTACGGATTAACAACCATGAGCATACTGATATCCAAGAATATATTGGCTGTTACACATCAGATGCCTCTGGAAAGCTGGTATTTAAGGAAGGTAGGTGAGCATGTTCCATATACTCCAAATTCCTGTCTCATTTCAGTGGCTGAGGTTTTTTTTCTTCTTTTCTGCTTAACTTGTCTGGTTTATTACAATGCAGAGATGAGCTGTCGTAAAGTTAGTAGTTGCACTTTAATGATAATCACTTGTGTGAATTTCAGTGAATTCTGAAAAGTTCATGTCTGTCTCATCATGCTTGTCCTGTTGGACCTAAAGATGATAAGTCATCGGTTTAAACAATACTGTTGCTTCCTTCCCTGGGTTATTGTTTATCCTGAATGAAAATGGGTTTCTTAAAGTATCTGAGTGCATGCTTCTGCTATATTTGCTTTATAAGATTTTTAACTAGGAATTTTTCTGTTCCCCCAAGGCATTCTCATAGATGCAATGAGAAAGGGCTACTGGATCGTTCTAGATGAATTGAATTTGGCTCCCACTGATGTTCTGGAGGCTCTCAACCGCTTGTTGGATGATAACAGAGAGCTGTTCATTACTGAGACTCAGGAAGTTGTCAAAGCTCACCCTCGCTTCATGCTGTTTGCCACACAGAACCCTCCAGGTCTCTATGGTGGCAGAAAGGTCTGTATGATCTATTCCTTTGGGTAGCTAAGACTTTAGGGAATTAATCTCTCTCACACAGAAGTGTGATGTGAGAAGGTTTTGATGTGTAGCATCATTAATCTTTCAAGAGGGAGGGAGTTGAGGTGGCTGTGGACTGTCAGTACAGCTGGGTTCTGTTTAGGTGAGTTGCTTGTTTCGCAGATACAGAATTTCTAATTAAGTGATTTAAGTGATGTACTGAACTGGAGTCCATGTATGTTATACTTGACTCAGCATTTCTTGTCCAAGAGCACTGGAAAAGAGATTCTACTTAGGCTATAGGTGTTCATTTTGTACTGGTTTTTGTCTGGAACAGGTCATTTTCTTTGTAGTGACTGGTATGGTGCTGTGTTTTGGATTTGTGATCAAAACAGTGTTGATAGCACAGGGATATCTTAGTTATTGCTGGGCAGTGCTTGCACAGATTCAAGGCCTTTCCTGCTTCTCACACTGCCCCCCCCACTTGTGGAGTAGGTTGGGAGTGCAGGAGAAGCTTGTGAGGGGACACAACTGGGACAGCTGACCCCAGCTGAGCAAAGGGATGTTCCATGTCATATGACATTGTGCTCAGCAGTCAGAACTGGGGGGAGGAGGAGGAAGAGGGGGATGTTCAGTGTTTGTTTCCCTAAATAACACTGGTGTGTGATGAAGCCCTTATTTCCTGGAGATGGCTGAATACTTGCCTATGGATGTGAAGTGGTGAATTAATTCCTAATTTTGCTTTGCTTGCACATGCACCTTTTGCTTTAATTATGAAACTGTCTTTGTCTCAGCCTAAAAGTTTTATTGCTTTTACCCTTCCAGTTCTCCCATTGTAGGGAGAGTGAGCTTGTGGCTTTGCAATACTTAGCTGCCTATGCCCTTTAAACACACAATCCATTTTAAAGCTTTTGTCCTCACCCAGACTGTCTCTTATGCTTTCTTTCAGTGTTGATGTGTATGTGTTAGTTTGTATGCTATGACACTACCCACATATCCTTTGGATGTGTAGGGGAAGGTCTGTGAGCAATATCAAAGGAGAAAGTTCAAGCAGTAATGTGGTCTCTTACCTTAGGTTTTGTCCAGGGCCTTCAGAAATCGTTTTGTGGAGCTGCATTTTGATGAATTGCCAAGTGCTGAACTGGAAACCATCCTGCACAAGCGATGCAGTTTGCCACCTTCTTACTGCAGCAAGCTTGTCAAAGTCATGTTAGACCTGCAGGTATGAGAGACTTTCTTCTTTTAGTCTAACAAATGCAATCATATTTCAAAGTAACATGTACAAAGTAATAGAAATTCCTTTGGCAGGGAGGTATGGTTAGCTAACAGAAATTTTAAATCCTAAACCATGGAGAGAACCCACCAAGGTACTAATTGTAGTGGTTAAGACAAAGAACAGGGAAGGTGATGTCAGATTTGAGAGAAAGCTAGGAGGAAAAAAAAAACCAAAACAGAAAGACCAGACACCTTGGGATTTGATGTGTAGAATTATCCCCTTCTCTGGAGCCAAAGTACAGTATTGTATTTGTAGTTGTCATTGGGTCATGTGAAATTGGGTGTTATTTTTAAGCAGTAATTTTGGCTATGTTCGGACACTCCTGTATTTAGCAGGCATTTGACACTTAGTATGTAGCTAAAACTACCTCGTATTTGAAAGCAATTACAGCAGCACAAACTGGATTTTATTTTATTCCAGGTACCTATTTTATTTTTAGTTGGGTCTTTTTTAAATTATTATTATCTAAATTGTTTTGTTCCTGGTGCTCATCAAATACCTAGCTAAAAGGAGTTGGTCTTCAGGAGTTGTGACTCTACTAGACTTTTTTTTTTTGTTGTTATTCATAGAATTTTCTTGCAGTGTCGCTGCAGAGAGTGTTGATTATCTTTGCTTGAAGTATTTGGACAGGGTCATGAAAAAATAGCTCACATTTTGTTCTTCTGGCAGTCTTACCGCAGAGGTTCGACGGTGTTTGCTGGGAAGCATGGATTCATCACCCTGCGGGATCTGTTCCGCTGGGCTGAGAGGTACAGGTTGGCAGAACAGCTGCAGAAGGAGTATGACTGGCTTCAGCACTTAGCAAATGATGGTGAGCTCTACTGCCCCAGCTTTTTAAAGTGTCTGTAGAATCACTTTGCAGCCCCACTTCTTAAGTGTAAATTTTTGTTGCTGGTTACCCAGGTAGTAATTGCTTTCTCTCTTCCTCTGTTTTGCAGGTTTTATGCTTCTGGCAGGCAGAGTCAGGAAACAGGAGGAGGTGGATGTTATTCAAAATGTCATTGAAAAACACTTCAAGAAAAAAATATATCCGGAGTCTCTCTTTTCAGGGGAAAGTGTCAAAAAGCTGCTGGGTGAGTTTCCTAGAGGGACCCCACTGGTAGATCTCTAGATGTTTCTGAAGCTGATGGATTGCTTTCTGTTGTGCAGCTAAGTCTTCCACATGGATGTCAGTGATGGACAGAGATTTTAACCATGTTGTCTGGACTCAAGGGATGAGGAGACTTGCCATTTTGGTGGGACGAGCCCTGGAGTTTGGTGAACCAGTACTGCTGGTGGGAGACACTGGGTAATCTTCCTTCTTACGATGTTCTTGGTAGTGCTGCACTGGCTGCTGAGTCGGACACAAAATGATTGTGTGGGCTTCAGTGCTGCTTTGATCTGGGGCATTTGAGCCTCTCTCATGGCAGACTTGCAACTGCTGTTTTTCATGGTTCCTTTTTGAGGGGAAGCAATTGCATCTCGTTTAACACAAGTCTTTGATGGGTTTATCTGCATTGTGTAACTACACAGAAGTTGTATAAAAGTAGTAAAATGAAATTGAGCTGACTTCTGTCCCCATTTTTACAAGGTGCCCTGTAGAATCTCAGTGTGCCTCACTGGAGTGGCTGCTTTTGGGGTACTGTGGTGTTTTTCTCTTTGAGAGCACATTCAATTTACATGTTTTAAGAGCTTGAATATAGCCTTGCTACCACTTCTCCACCTCATATGCTGTAGAGGAGGTCATGGAAGTAGATACTGTCTGCTCTTGTGCTGGTTATAAATTTGTACTAAATTTTTGTAGAAGAGAAGGAAAGAAAAATGCAAGAAAAAAGAGAAGGAAAATTTACTTGGGTAGTAAATGAAAACTAGATACTCAGCACTTTATTCCCTCAGACTTAGGCTTGGTCTAGACATGTAGCATTTCCAGTTCAGTGAAATGTTAGGCTGGTTGGGTATCTGTAAGGGCTTTGAATTTGACTTTGAACATGCAGAAATCCATCAATGCAGGTATTGATTTAAATTTAATTAAAGGCCTTTTGTGCAAGTCAGCAACAGTTGCGCTGAAATGGCTTCACTTTGCATACATTTCTTTCAAAGAAAGGAACAGAAGAGAATTTGCATGTTGGGCCTTTGCCTCATAGCTCTTCAGTGAAAGTATGAATCCTGTCCAAAGTGATTGTTTGGTTTTGCTTCTTTTTTTAATTCATCCTTTTCAATTAAATGACTTCGTTGCAGGTGTGGTAAAACTACCATTTGTCAGATCTTTGCAGCATTAGCAAATCAGAAGCTCTACTCAGTGAATTGCCACCTGCATATGGAGACATCTGACTTCCTGGGAGGGCTGCGACCAGTCAGGCAGAGGTCCAAGGACCAGGTTTGTCTCGCATCAATAATAGCTTGGATGGTGTGACCATGAGAGTAAAAAGCAGCGGTTATGACTTCTCACTTCCTTTTCCATTTCTTAGGAGGAATCTGATGGTTCTAGACTCTTTGAGTGGTGTGATGGACCTCTTGTTTTAGCAATGAAAGAGGAGGGTTTTTTTCTCCTTGATGAGATTTCTTTAGCTGATGATTCTGTACTAGAGCGACTGAACAGGTATGTCTTAGTGCATCCTCTGTGTATCTGTTCATTATCCAAACATGGGTGGGGTACATCTGACTTCTTTTAGGCATGTTTGTTTCCTGGCTTAGGTGAGCTGCTCTCTTGCTGAAAAGGACAATGGTACAAATAAAACTTAAAAGTAAAATCTCTAGTTTACCGTCTGCAGTATTAATATTTTCCGCCTGTCAGCGAGCTCTTGAAATTACACATCTTGTCAAATCCCAGGAACAAAATCTAGTTATTCCCCTCTTTTGTGTGTGTGTGGGAAAAAAAAACAACCCCAAAACAACTAAAATATAAATTAAACTTCATTATCTGTTTGCAGCAGTATCCGTCATTTTAGTCTTTTCTGTTACCCATTATATTGGATAAAGGAAAGTTTATCCAGGCCAGTTAATGTGGTTTTCATTTTTAAGTGACCTTTTGAAGTGTGGAACAAAATTTAAAATAAGCAAATTTTTTTTACCCGTTTCTCTAGTGTTCTTGAAGCTGAGAAGACATTGGTACTTGCCGAAAAAGGTGGTCAAGATGATGAGGAGAATGAGGTAGAACTGTTAATTGCAGGAAAGAAATTCCGTATCCTTGCGACCATGAACCCTGGAGGTGACTTTGGGAAAAAAGAGGTAAATGTCAAAACATCTGGAAATACAGCATCCATCTTCTGGTCTTACTGACCATTGAGTGATTGGAGGTGCAATGCATAAATGTGTCATGCCAATTCTGGCATCCAGTGCTTTCTAGCTGGCATCTGCTTCATCGCTCTTAAAGGAGGATTGGGGTGAATCTGTCTTCTGCCACTTCTGTGGGCTGTCACTTCGGCATTATAAATGAATACTCAGCAAAATGTCAAAGGAAGCTTCAGGCCTCTCAGTGCTCTACTTAGGCTTGGTATATAGAATACTTCAAGTACAGGAGCTGTGACTTGTGAAGCCGGTAAATCCAGCTCTCTGGGGTAATACAAAGCTGCATAACAGATTTTTCTTCCTAATGCTATTCAGACAGCGATGGTCATCTTGTGTTTCTTGGTGAATAATGTACATAACATCCCAAAAGATCTTTTTCATTAAATGAAAAAAATGGTTTCTGAAGTTGAGAATTAAGTAATTTAAAACATGTTAAAGAAAACCTATTAAGACAACAAAGCCCTACAACTTTTAAGCAGGGTTGGAAGCTAGGTCTATAAAAAAGAACCAGAAGCTCTTTTACTCAAAACAGGATGGGTACTCCATTTAAAGTGGTTTCTGGAGTAGAGAACCACTCATTGTGAAGCCATGTGTTTAAGCAGGATTTATTTCTGTGTTGCATTTGTGCTACTAATTTTTGCTTGACCAATTCAGCCAAGGAAGAGAGAAATTAGAGAAACGAGTTGTAGTTGAAGGCAAATTTCCATGTGGTGGTTTTCTTCTGTAAGAAAAGGGAGATTACAGGGCCATTGTTTGATATTTGATGTCCTAGAATGAAATGGAGCTTTGGTGCTTGCAAACCAGCTCAGTTTCTTCCCATCTTCATTTGAACTTTCTTTACCACCCATTTCCTGCATTGATACCACTACTAGAAGTCTTAAAAATCCTCCTTCTTTCAAAGATTTTCTTACAACGTGTCTCTGTCAAAATTAGAAGGAAAGGTCTATCTTGTTCACTTTATTTATTGTTTACAAGTGCAGTGACTACAAGGCTGTTGTTAACTGAGCCTTAAGGAAGGTGATGTAATGAATCTTTAATTGCTCTGTCACTCTGCTTGTTTGCAGCTTTCGCCTGCGCTGCGCAACAGATTTACAGAAATATGGTGTCCACAGAGCAATGGCCGGGATGATTTGATACAGATTGTAAAACACAATCTTCATCCAGGATTGTCTCTGGGTGCAATAAACCTCAAGGGTAGGTATTTCTGTGTGTTGGTATTCAAATGTTGCTAAGAAAATAAGGAGTTTGGAGGCTGCCAACCTTTCCTCAGAATTTACACCACTGTGACCCTTTTCCTGCTACATTTTTCCCTGAGGACAGTATGATATATTTTGGACTTTGTTCTTCCCTCACTGTGTGTGTTATATGTCCAGCCAGAAGTAAGTTCAAGGCTGTGTGTACTTCACCATCCCAATAGTTGAACTATCCTCAGCCCTTCAGTGTCCCAGCTTGGTTTTAATGTAGAGTGTTGAAAGAACAGGCCCTTCACTTTCTGCCAGCAGCTTCACTGTTAGTATTAGTCACCTGATTCTGTCTTGTTACCTGAATTTAAAAGGATCTGTAATGAAAGCTTAGATGTGAACTTACTCTTCTGTTATTCTGTTTCTAGAATATAGAGTACCCATCCACATTGTTCATGCAGCTGCACCTACTTTAGAGATATTTTTACAACAGTGTAGCAGATGTGACCAAAAAAATTATTTTATAACTCGAATTTATTTGGGTTTGGTTTTGTTTTTCTTTTTAAACATTCTTTTTAGGGGCAGACATAGCAGAACTCATGATGGACTTTGTTGAATGGCTGACAAATCAAGAGTTTGGTCACCAGTGTATTCTCAGTGTGAGAGACATCTTGGCCTGGGTTAATTTTATGAATGTCATGGTAGAGGATGAGTCGAGTTCTGCCAAGGGATGCAGCCACCTTAACATTTCTCCAGTGATGTCTTTCATCCATGCTGCATGTTTGGTGTATATTGATGGAATAGGGTCAGGTAAGTCTTCAGTACTCATTTGGTAGCAGAAAATATGAAACTGTGTATTTGTATTAATATTTTTTAGTCAAATGCAAACAAAATGCTTTGGGGGGCAGCATGGGACTCTTCTGGGACAAGTTTTCACTTTCATTTATCAATCTCCTGTATGTCATGTGTCTTTTCTGTGTTTCAACAGCAAGAGTTTGAATAATACAGCAAGCTGAGGTAAATTAGAGGGATTAATAATACTACAATGGTTAGCACACAAATTAAGAAAACCTGTGTTTTTTATTGAGTCTTCTGAGCTGATACAGTACTTAAGCACATGAGCACATATTAATCTCTCTCTATCCCCCACTCCACATGTCAGCATCTGTCTGTGCTGGCCTGTACCATGCACATAGCTGAGAATGCATCTTTGTGTGTTTGGCTGCTGGCCCAGCTGATAAATAGTAGATAAGGGAGAGGAGGAGAAGTGAAAGGCACGAGAAGTGCCAGGAAAAAAAGCCTGGTGGGGGCCTATGGCAAGGAATCCGGGTGATTGTGATGGTAGAAGAAAGGGGGTTGGAAAATGGTGCCCTTAGTTCTGTTGCTCACAGAACAATCTGTCCATGGTAAATATAGTGGAAGCATTGTCAAGCAAAAACATTAAAATAAAATATAAACCTGCATGCACATGAAGGGGTTGAGTTTCTTGTCACGAGATGAGTGTGCCTAGTTATATTGTGAAGCACACTTAACTTTTCTAATTACAGGTACAACATCCTGCTCAGCTGATACAGCTTTATTAGCTCGTGAGAAATGCCTGACATTCTTAAGTGAGAAAATGAGTCATTTCTTTGAGCTGACTGATTATCAGAAGAATGAACTGAAGATTTATGACAGAACAAAGGAAAAAGAGTTCGTATGGATGGACAACTTTATGGGAATTCACCCGTTTTTTATTCCAAGAGGCAAGAGACTGTGGGAGTGGGTGGACATCTATTCTGCGATTTATATTTTCAGTTTTGTTATTCACTAAATCTCAGTAGGATACCCGAAACCATCACACAACAATTTATTGGTTCTTAAGCCTTAGAAAAATGCCTTTTCTGCCTCCAAGTGTGTAAATTGCAACTCAGTCACATTTATTAAGAAGACACATCTGTTTGTTCCCTTTTTTTATTACTTCTTAATGGCCTAATTTTCATAGACTATTTTTTGTGTAACACAGCTTTTTAAAATTTTGAGTTGTGATTTTCTGTCACTTTTGCATGCTCCGAATGCCTGCTAACTTCCACTAACTAAAGCTGCAGCTTATCCTGGGCCTTGTGCAAAGCATGGAAGGCAGGAGTCGTGAGTACAAAGCTAAACAGAATGGAGGTTAATGCCCTACCTTGCTCTAGGCTCTCAAAGATTTGCTACAATTTTTGCAAAATTATTTAGTTCCTGTATTTCAGTTCCTCATGGGACAAATTAATGCAAATGGAATTAACAAAACACTGCTTCTTACCCTTAAAATACAGTGACAGGACTAAAAATTGATGACTGTGAGCTTTCTAACTCAGCTGGTTGGTTTTTAGCACATGGACCGATGTGTTCCTAATGCTGTATTAATTGTTCATATTTGAACTTTCTGGCATTCATGGATTGTGTTAGTCATGCATAAAATTGTACAAAGTAATGCTTTCTCATAAGTTGCTTAGAGTTCCCCTCTGCTGATTAGGTCACAAAAGGAATCTCTTTGGATCCCTTTTGTACTAAACTGGAATCAAGATGTGTAGGATGCCTTGGTGATTAATATCTTGCATACCTGAGCAGTGCTGTATTACACATTTGGGAGAGTGATGTCCAGGGAGCTATACTGGCTGGAATTTGGCAGACAAGCTCTGTGCTCTCTGCCCCACGCTATGCCGTAATAACAGTAAAGAAAAAGCAAACTTTTAATTAAAGGACTGTTCCTTCACAGAACTGGTGGTGTATGGAATAGATTAATATGTTATTCTGGAGCATTTCTGAATTGTATCCCTCCATGTCAATTTTTCAAGAGCTGCTTTTGAGTTTTAGATCCACATGACTGAAGTGTAAGGACAGATTTATGTTTTTTCAGGGATAGATGTCTAGTTTAAGTCATGAACCAGGAGGTATTGAAGTTTCATGCAAAATAAATCGTATATCCTTATGCTTTTTTTGCAAAATTCAATATAAATACATGGAGATGGGCTGACATGCAGCTATGGGTCAAACAGAAAGTGTGTGTGCCTGGTCTCTGAGAATGGCATACAAGCTGGATCTCCACTGCTTGCTGTTCTGAGATCAGCAATTTACAGACAGAGTGAGCTCTTTCAGAGGCAGCACCTCCAACATAAACGTTCTGGTTTAACTGTTTTCTGGTTTACCTTCCCTTTGTTTTAGGCCCGGTTCTCCAGAGGAACAACATGACAGATTATGCTTTAAATGCTGGGACTACAGCAGTGAATGCACAAAGACTGTTAAGAGCCCTACAGCTTAACAAACCCATCTTGTTGGAGGGCTCACCAGGAGTGGGCAAGACCAGTCTCGTTGCTGCCCTGGCAAAAGCCTCAGGAAACTGTCTTGTTCGGATCAACCTGTCTGAGCAAACGGTAGAATAAAATATTGTCTTCCTTACTCGGTGTTTATGGCAGGGTAGAAGCCTAGAGTAACTTTCACAGTGCAGTTCTCTAACTTTGGCACTGTCTCTGAAATGTCAATTTTTCCTTCTTGGTATCAAGATAAAACTGAATGGGAGGGGGAACCAGAAGGAGCAGTAAGCTTCTGTGAGTGAGTGCCAATTCCCAGATATTTCTGTTCTTTTCAGGTGAAGTCATGCATATCTTTGCCTACTGTGTTTTTCTTGGCTTCTGCAGCATTACTTGGAAACATCTTTAAGGCTTTTCAGCTTTTCTGTTCCAATTTAAATTCTTGTTGTTAAATATAGTAGCTGGCCACTGGAGTCCTATAATGGAAAAGCTTTTAGCATTTTGCAATTACTGAAAATTTTTAAATAGACCTAAAGTGTAAGTATTAAAAGAGAAGGGAGAAAACGTTAAGTGAAGTTAACAAATGCTGTTTATGAACTTCTGTTAATTTTTATGATTCTTCAACTCCCCCTTTCTGTTCTTTACTCCCAAAGGATGTGACAGACTTATTTGGGACAGACTTGCCTGTTGAAGGTGGGAAGGGAGGAGAATTTGCCTGGCGTGATGGACCGCTGCTAGCAGCATTAAAGGCTGGACACTGGATTGTGTTAGATGAGGTAAATTCAGGTTTGGGGGACAAATAAAATGGAATATTCCAGAGGAGCAAATTTGGTGATTTGGCTAGTGGAGTAAATACCTTTGAGTGACAATGACCTCTCTTCATGGAGGCAGGTGACTAGACTTCGAGACAAGAGAACAAGGGTTGAATCCCAGCTTAAATTGCTGCAGAAAACCGAGTGTAGGTTTGATTTACATTTGAAAGTTTTTAGGGAAGAGTGTCAACAGAAGTTTTGGTACAGGTGTTCTTACACTTATTTCACTGAAACAGAAGGTGTTTTTCTGGGACTAACACACTGTGTTGGTTACTGGTTTAATTGAGATGGAGAAGAGGACCATCTTGCCAGTGTAAGCTATCCTTCCACTCCAGGTTTGTTCATGTACCATGTAGCAAGTGCTTTCAAGCGTGTGTGTGCACAGATCTGCCTTCTTGGCAGTATGCATTCTGATTACTGCAGAGTGCAAAATCTTCAATTCTTTAGCCCCTTGTATACCTTCTTCCCCCCCCACCCTTGTGAAGAATGCCACATTAAACAACCACTATAATTAAATAGCTGAGACTGCCTTAATTTAAAAAAACAAACAAAATGCTCTGAGTGCCACAAATGTATGAATGTAAATTCAGTAAAAACATCTTGAACATGCAGCTTTTACGATGGAGAATTGTTTTGTTATCACAGTGAAAGAACACTGTACAAATAACAAGTGAACATAAGGTTTAATTGCTCCAGTGTAGTAACAGTCTAGCTGGTGGTAATAACATGTGTTTGTTCTAGAACAGCAATGAAATGGAGTTTTGCCTTCTATATATCGCAATTATTAAACTAGAGATTATGCAGAAATGTTTTGTGGAGCATTAATATTGTATCCTTATTTCTTTCCTCAGTTGAATCTGGCTTCTCAGTCTGTGTTAGAGGGGCTGAATGCATGCTTTGACCACAGAGCTGAGATTTATGTTCCAGAATTGGGAATGAATTTTCATGTACAGCACAAGACGACTAAGATTTTTGGATGCCAGAATCCGTACAGACAAGGAGGTGGAAGGAAGGGTCTCCCCAAGTCCTTTCTTAATAGATTTACACAGGCAAGCTTATTTGTTTGGTTTAAACTACATCATGATCCTGTCTTGTAGGTTTCTGACTGTATAAACACTCTGAATTCTCTTGACTTTATAGGTATATGTTGACCCACTGTCAGCAGAAGATATGAAGTTTATTGGGAACACATTGTTTCCTGCTATTGATAAAACTATTATTGCTAAAATGGTTGCTTTCAATAACAAGGTAAATATATTTTAATTTCTTTTCTGTAGAAGTAGGAAGAATGCAGTAAGACTAGTAAAAAATTAAATCTAATGTTATATATCCAAGCATTTTTATGGAGAAGTGTGTGGGTAAAAAAAGAGGGATGAAAGTATATGCAGAAGAAAGTAAAGAACACCACTAAACCTGGTACCTGAATTCTTGTACCACGACAATCGGATGGTGGGTTGATAACTGACGAGGCACTGGTTTTCACAGAAGATAAAACATATATACACAGGAGAAAGTCGTGTTCTGTGACCTTAGGTAAAATCTCTTGTGTCAGCATCTTACTGCATATTCATTTATAGAAGTGCAAGAGTAAATGGGAAAATTGAGCTGAGTGTTAGAGAAATAGTGGTGAAGAGAAAAACTAAATCAAACTTTAGTTCCTAACATATCTTCAGCTAAGTAAATTCAGCCTGCTCTTTCAGTTGTCTTTGTCTTGTAAGCAGTACCAAGGCAGACGCTCAGTCGACTTTTTAAAAAAAATATTTGAATATTTTAAAAAAATATTTATTCCACCAGCTTGTGGATAGAATAAAAGATTATTTTTTAAATTACTATTTTTTTTTTCAGATTGAAAAAGAAGTAATGGCTGAAAAGAAGTGGGGACAGAAAGGAGGACCCTGGGAGTTCAATTTACGTGATCTTTTCCGCTGGTGCCAGCTTATGCTTGTTGACCAGTCACCAGGGTGTTATGATCCAGGCCAGCATGTGTTTTTGGTATATGGAGAAAGAATGAGAACGAGAGAAGACAGAGAAAAGGTGAGCCATGTGTTCTTCCTTGCTCTTCAGATGGCCAGGAAGTATTTATAGAAATCCAAGTATAGATCTCCAATTTGAAGATTCCTTGCTATTCATTTATAGACATTAATTTCTTAAAAAAAAAAAAAAAAGATTTGTTTGGGGTTTTGAAGTTTGATATAGATATCTGCTCCCCTTGCAGTTTGAAATACCGATTTAAATAGTGTAAAAGCAGACAGCTGATGTAAATGAAGAGAAGTAGAATAACCAAGGACTTAAAGTAAAACAACATATTCTTGTGTCATTTTGTATTAAACAATATGTTTACTGCCTACTTATCCCTCTCTTGTGTAGAAATCCTGTGCTTTTGTTTAATTTCACAGCATTTAAATGGTATTAAACTGAAAGTCAGTCACATTGTAAAACTGAAGTTACTGGCTGTACGTGACTGGATATTTCCTTATGGGTTTACTTTCCCCTCCCTGTAACATTGTTGTATTTTTCTGTGTTACCAAAGAGCTTATTTGTGAAGTGAATTCTATCCCAGTACTTTTTTAAAGGAGAAACATTGCTTACAGTATTTCAAGTCTCAGGAAACCATGGTTAATGAAAAGGTTGCTGTGGACAGCTCACACTCACATTTCTTGCTGCACTTTGAGTTAAATGAGCTTGTGATTTACTGTGTTAGTTACTGTCACAAAGCTGTGGAGCTGAGAGGAAAAGATACTTCAGATGTAAATCTTTAGAAGTGAATCTTTGGAACAGTGAATAACTTGAACTGATAAGTCTCTTTTTTGCTCTTTTAACTGTTCTAGGTTATTTCTGTATTTAGAGACATTTTTGGCCAGGAGGCCAGTGTGTATACAGGAACCAGGGAGTTTCACATAAATCCATATAATGTTCAGGTAAACTATTGACAAGGGATTTTGTGATGGGATAGGGAAGGAAACAACTTGCACAACTAAACTCCCATTTGCCTCTGTCTGTCATCCCTTTCAGATTGGTTTTTCAGTTCTTTCTCGTGGCAGCTATATTCCTCATTCTGGCAGAACTCTCTCACTTCTGCATCATTCACTGCAGTCCCTGGAGCCCATAATGAAGTGTGTGCACATGAGCTGGATGGTGATCCTGGTGGGCCCAGCAGCTGTTGGCAAGACCAGTCTGGTGGAGCTGTTGGCCCATCTCACCGGCCATCGGCTGAAAATCATGGCAATGAACAGCGCGATGGATACAACTGAACTCCTGGGGGGATTTGAGCAGGTAAATACTGCTTTGGTAATGTGGCAGTACTTCTCCTTCCCACCTGATAGTGGCCAATCTGCTGTGAGTTCAGTGTTTGTAAATGGAGCCTTGGCACCACGGTCTTCTGCATGAGCTGATTCCCTAATGGCCTGTTTGCAGGTTGATCTCAACAGGCCGTGGCAGCGCCTCTTGGGAAAGGTGGAGAATGCCGTGAGCACACTCGTAAGGGACAGTCTTCTCCTGGCAGAACTTTGTGCAGATGATGCTGAACTCGTGCTGCGTGCTTGGAGCAATTTCATCCTGAATTACAAACCCAAATCTCTGGGGGAAGGAGGTGGAAGTGTTACAGCTGAATTAGTGAGCAAACTGGAGGGAATACTTGTACTTACCCAGCGACTAAACAACAAAATAAATTCTTACACAAAGGCAGGTATGTATGGTGGGCAGTTTGAAGCACTGAAATTCTCCTGTACTGAGCTACTCAATGGATGATGCAATACAAGCTCCTATCTTGTATTCCTAAGAAGGGGAATTTGGATATGCTATTCTTGCATTTGTACTTGGAAGCACTGATCAGCTGAGCTTCACAAATGTCAGCAGAATAACGTATGAGTTGGTTTTCCTTCTTTTTCTTCATCATTGTTTAAAATAAGGCGTTAATACTCACCAAATTTCATCTAATGGGAGAGAAGGGATGCAGAAAAGTACCGGTTTAGGGAGTAAAGTATCAGTCTGTTTTATTTCTTTGTGCTTGCAAACCTTTTCTGTTCACATGGATTTTGCCCATGGGAGGCTACTGAAGAGCTGGAGCCTCTGCTGTTATGTTCCCCTAAAAAGTAGGAAGCATATATGTTTATTAACAAAATAACTACTATTTTTCTTGAATGGAACTGGAAGCTACTTCATTAATGTAAGTGTAAGATGTATTTCCTTTCAGAGTTCGCTCACCTGGTAGAGGAGTTCCGGCGTTTCAAGCTGCAGCAGGCCCAGGCTGCTGACTGCAACAGCCATGGCACTTTTGAGTGGGTGGATGGGATGTTGGTTCAGGCCCTGCAATCTGGAGACTGGCTACTAATGGACAATGTTAATTTCTGCAAGTAAGAGATTTTAGTGGCCTTGTTTCAGTGAATCTTTTGACCTCCCTAAATGACTTTGCCTCTTAGGCTGTGTGGTTCACAGCTGAGTATTTTGCATTTGATAATACGCAGGAGCAACAACTTAGATTTTCCGGAAGAGAATCTTCCTTCTCAGACAGCTTAGCACTTGATAGTTTTCCTGTTACCTTATAAAGTAATTAATTACCTGTTTGGCTTTTGCTTAAGATCGGTAGCATTTTGATTTCAGATCAGAAAGGGATCAAAGTGGTACCTTTTCATGACCACATGAATTTGTTTTGAATGTAGCCCTTCTGTGCTGGACCGCTTGAATGCTTTGCTTGAACCAGGAGGTGTTCTGACCATGAGTGAGAGAGGTGTCATAGATGGCACGATTCCTACAATAACTCCTCATCCAAACTTCAGGTATTTTGCATTTCTGCTTTTTTGTTTGTTTTTTCCCTTTATCAAATAGGTTTAGAATAAAAATGTCATCAGCGAGCCAGTCTTTTTGTATTTTGAATGCTGTTCAGTTTGCTGTGTTAGTGACACTGTCCAGCAAGGAAGAAAACTGCACTGTGGTGAGCATATAAAAGAGAGCTTAAGAGGCTTTGCTTTATATCCCTGTTGCAACACAAACTACTATACAGGAAAATTCATTGCAGTGTGCCTCTGCCTTGATTTTGCATTTCTAATTTAGGATTTCAGCACTTCCTTGTCTCACTGTAATGAAGTTGAGGATACATGCATTGAGGATGATGAAGTCTTTAGATATGTTGGTTATGAAAGCTGGTATATGGGCATAATAATTTTCTTCTCAGCTTTTTCCATCCCGTCTATAAATTTGAGTTTCCTTCAGTGACAGTATTTTAAAAAACCCCAACAAACCACCCAAACAGACAATCTATTCTCTCAGAGCTGAAGTAGTCTCTGGGGAAGATGGGAGGAGAACATAACAGGATTCTGTATAATTCCTACCTTTTATAAATCCATGACAAGGATATTGGGACTAATATGCTCTGGTTCCTCTGAACTGGAAACATTTTTGTCTTTTCAGAAACCTGTTTTCACGGCGTTGTATCTCATAAGTGCTTTTTCCTCCTTGCTTTTAAGAGGTGTCTATTGATAGTATTAACTGCTTGGATGTTGGATACTTCGGTTTTTAAATAGCACAGATTTATTTGAAGCTGTTGCCCAACTTGAATTATTTCCTTGTTCAAGAGGCATAGTTTAACTTTTCTTTGTAAGTGGGCAAATGATAAAACAGACATAACTCAGATAATAATGAGTTAAAAGTCATGCAGAATGTCTGTGTCTAATTGCAAAGTATAACTATTCATACACATTTCTCATTTAAGTTCAGTAGCTGTCTCTGGCTTTCTAGATACTGTGTCTCTATTTTTATGAAGATTAATTTGCTTTATGGAGAAGCAGATTTGGTAGTTCCTGAGTGATAGTTTGAGGACCTAAGTTACATCTTAAGAATTTAAGGCAATTGAAATGGATGATTGTTGTAGGTCCCTTCCAACTTGAATTATTGTTTCCTGATATCCAACAGGCTCTTCCTTTCTATGGATCCAGTTCATGGGGAAATATCCAGAGCCATGCGGAATCGTGGGATTGAAATTTACGTTCCTGGGGAGACTGATGGAAATGTATTGGACAGTCTGGATTTGAAGTTACTTCTGCATGGTTTGGGTTTAGTTGGAGATAGTGTCTGTGATGCACTTCTGGCTGTGCATTCAGAAACCAAGGCAGCAATAGCAGGTAAAAAAAGTCTGCTTGGTATTTTTTAGCAGCATGGGCTTATTACATATACGTGGATGAAGTCTTTAGTATTAAACCTTGGTTATTTTATTGTGTTATGTGCTGGTATAAGCAAGCACATAAAACTATAATCAGGTGGTTTTGGGTTGGTTTTTTGCACTCCCAGGAAGCAGGCCCTAGTCACAAAAAAGTGGTAACTACAGTGCTTTGTTAAGGAGACATCAGACACTGTCATTTGTCTGTTGTCCCTTGTTGTAGGGAAGGCAATGTATTCTAAGTGAAAATCAGCAAACTAGAGGGGTTGCACAAGTTGTTCTTTGCAGCTGAGTTTCATTCATCTCAGCTGTTTGAGCTGAGATGTCTTTGAGCTGGTCATCTGTTATTTGCAGTCTTGTCATTTTGTCTTATCAACCTTGGGAACAATCCATTTAGCTTTCAGGACAGTAGGATATATTTGTTTTGTATCATGACACCTGAAGTAGTGTTTGTGAGATTAAAGGGCTGATAGTTGCTAAACATTCGTATCACCCTAATTGCTGTGTATCTTTCAGGTTCTGTATCATCTTTGTCAGCTTTGCTTCAGGCTGCTGTATTAATTGTGCAGCAAATAAAAAGAGGCCTTGGATTAGCAAAGTCTTTTTACAGAGCCTGTTGGGAAGTTTATGGCCACTCACAACAACTGCAGGTTAACCAAAAGGTAGGACTCCTGTATTTGAAAGCTTTTCTTAGATCAACTAGATGAGTGAAGAATGTAACTTCATGAGGCTACTGTTTGAGATCCACTGTTTCCTAAGTGCCTGAGCAAGAGATTGATGAAGATTATGCTTTTGGAGAGATGAACCAAACAATATCCTGTTTGGACTCTGAGGCTTGTAGTTTGTAGCAGCTTGAGCTGAGACTTTGGGATATTTGTGCTGATGCATCTGTAGCCCGTAACACTGTGCACACTGACATCTGTAGACACATTCACCTCCTGTTTGAAACTGTACAGTGTGTTATTTCACTTCTGGTAGGAATGTTTTGGTACTTTTATTGTGTTTGTAGAAGATCTGGTCTATAATAATTTCATAATAAATACATGTAATGAAAGAATTTCCTGAGCTTTTGTGCTTGGGTATGTGTTACCTGATTGAATATGACTCTAAACTGCTTTTTGGTTGTTTGTTGTAGCTTGTGTTAGAATTGGTTACAAGGCATGCTTCCTCTCTGGCTTCTCCTGACACTTGGGGTGAGTCCTTGCTAGCAGTGGGATTGTGGCCAGACTCCCTGCCTTCGGGTCTGTTTGCAGCTGAAGACTCGCTCCTTTCCACAGTCCAGAGGGATGGACAGGTCCTGATGTATTGTCTGCACAGACTAAACCTTAGAGACTGCAGGTAGGCAGGAAGCTTTTTTTTTGTCTAATAAATAAGAAACAGTACATGTAAACTATGCATAGCGTGTCATTGTTCATTGCAAAATTCTGTCTTCATCAAATTGTGCAGGTGGAGACTGTGATTGTCATACTCTGTAACTGTGTTCCTGTTACCTTTCCATACAACCACTGCAAATGAAAGTTTAATTATTTACTGCTTTATTCTTAAGTCTTCAAGATACATTCAAAATACTTGACTCTTTAATCTTCAATGAGTGCATTTGACTCATTTTGAGAGTTGTTAGGAGTAAGCGTTTAGCAGAAGATATGAATGCAAACACTGGATTTAGTAGGTAATAAGAGCCCCAGAATCTCTTCCTTCAGTTTCCTTCTAAGCTTTACAAAACTTGAGCATTGAACTAGTTTGAAGTATGCTAATGATTCTCTGGATTTCCTGTTTT
The DNA here is from genome assembly GCA_013400235.1 of Oriolus oriolus. NCBI lineage: Eukaryota > Metazoa > Chordata > Aves > Passeriformes > Corvidae > Oriolus > Oriolus oriolus. The sequence continues at coordinate 908,308 of VXBT01002909.1, forward strand.
CATGTAATCAATTATTCATCAGTAATTTTAGGTCCAGTAGCTTCAGGTAAAAATACAAATCTCCTTGTTCAGACAGGGCTGTCTGAAAGAAGCAGAGGCTCCTGTGCAGGGGGTATATGAGAGAAATTTTTTAATGTTTTTTTGTGCATTATAGCAGTTAACTTTTACAACACTGGTGCAAAAACTTCCTTTCTGCCTTCTTTGCTTAGTAACCTACTCTGGACAGGTACTGTAGTTTGCTTTCAGTGAAAGAACAAGCTGTAGAAGTTGGTACTAAGATAAAAAGTTGAAATTGTAAACTCTTAGCAATATGCTGTGTTGTTTGCTATCTTTGTTTGGTTTTGTTTTTTTATTTTTTAATCAGCGACACTTCCTTTCCTGTCTTTGTCTTTTTAAATTTAACTTTGCATAACATTCTGGTGGGCAAATCAATTAGAATTTCTCAGTGAAATTCTGTGCATATTCTCTTGGGGTAGTGCATGAATTTTTGGCAACAGTGAGCTCCTAACAGTAGATACCCCCAACTGATTTGAAGTTGGAAACCGGTTTTAAAGATAAGTAACGGAGGAAAGATCATTGCATTGCTACACTGATGCCTAAAGATGATTGCATAGCTTGACCTGCAAAATATATTTTTTCCTGGATCTGGCAGTTCAAGCCCTTGATTGCTGTACTTCTTTGTGTTTCAGAACATTGCCAGTGACTCTGCAAGATCTTGAGAAAGTTACACAGTCCCCGAATCCTGAGAGCCTCAAGTTCAGTGCTGTTGAGATAGATGCAAACTGGATGGACAAAATGGAAGTTCTCCAGGCTTCAGTGAAATTGTTCATAGAGAAGGCGACCAATCAAGATTGGAAATTAAGGGTTAAATGGCTTAACTCCTTAGCCAAAAATCTGCCACAGGTGCTTGGTATGTAATGATTTAACTTTGTTTTGTCTAAGGGCTGAGTTGTTAAGTTTTCACAGATCGGAAGTCTTCTATGAGAACATCCGGACCATTCAAATTGCCTGAGTTATGGAGACTCTCAACTATCCACACTAATTCAAGGGAGGCTCCAGGGGGGACGGGTTGTGCATGTCAGGGAAATAAGGAGACTTTGGGCTAAACATTATCCTTTATTATTCAAACGTGTGTAACTTGTTCCACTTCTGAATTAGTTATTGTTAGATGGGTCTTGGTCTATGTAAACAAATACGCCTTTTCGCTAATTTTTTTAGTGAAAGCAGTTAAATGCCTTTTGTGTATTTGGTGTTAAAATACAAATGCTTAGAAAGCCAAGAAACTGCAGAACTGAGATTTCCTGAAGCAGTGTTGTCTGAACATTCAGGATAATAGCTGAGATGAGCTATTCATTTAATTACAGTATTAATAGCATTAAACTCATGGAGCATTTAGGCAGGCATTAGACCCAGTAATTCACACATTTAGCTTTGTTCTATGGTCTGAAGTCTCAGACTATGTTGTCCCTGCATTAATGGGATTGCTTCCCCTTTATTTTGCTGTCTTTTCAGGCAGGTAGGTCTGTAAAGTAGAAAATACCTAAAAAATTACTTTAATGAAAGGTATACTCTTTTTTTTTTTTTTTAAATTGTAAAGAGAATACCCTCCTCCCCAACAGATGTATTGAGAGGAAGATTTTAAGATTTAAACGTACGGATTTTCACAAACTGTATTTTTAATAGCATTCATGTAGTTCAACTATAACTCCTTATTGGATTTATGTCTTCAGCCATGACATTCTGGTACTTTTAAGACCTTTTGGAGCTCTTACAAAATACGGCCCACCAGCATATCCAGAGTGCATGTACAGATTTGATTCAGTCTGCTTGTGCTGGCTTAGTTGAAGCTACCTTTCTTGATTTATACTAAATGCTCTTTTATGCCCATGTTCTCCCCTCTTCACCTGCAGATTCAGTGCGAATTCAACTGGAAGCAGGTGCTGTAGCCCTTGGTTGTTTTTATGCAAGTCCCCTCTCATCTGGAGTCAGTAACATGATCAAGTTGCTACAGCCAACTATGACAGGTACTTCTGAAAAAGATGGATGTAAGACATTGCTTCCTTTATTTGTTCTCTGAACACACTGCAACCCTTCTGAGGAAATGTATGTGGCAAAACAAAGGCTCAATTCTAAATATATGTTGCTTTTGTCATAAAAGAAAGTACAACAAAGAAAGTAAAACAAAAAAAAGAAATTACAACAAATACAAACATTCTTGCTGTCTAGAACAGCAAATATGGCAATTAAATGCATTCATTCTATTCAAGTTAGATATGAGTGCTCTGCCCATGAGTCCTGGCTGTGTATCTGTGACTCAGATGTATTCCTACAGCTCAGAATGATGTTCTGAAGAGTGATTCAAATATTCACTGCCTTTCTGACTTGATAGTTTAGGCACCTTGTTCTTTTTCCCCAGGATTTGTGTTAGCCCATCTGAAACCCACATTTTGGCCTATGATTTTCCCTTGCTGTTTTGTGGGGAGCTCAGGCCTGTGGATTCATTTCCAAGCATGTTAGGTGCATGAAAGCTACATACAGTGGCACCGGACCTTTTATGGATGGTCCTGGATGTGTCGGCTGGACTGTGAGCTGGACTTGAGTTTCCAAGCTGTGTTTGGGTGCTCTAACCCCTGTTTAATTTATTGCCACTGTTCTGTTTTACAGAACCTGCAGTCAGCTTTAATGCTTTTCTGTTTGGATATCTGGAGGGAGCGAGTTTGACCTCCTAGGCTGCTTCTTTCTCTCCCTGATGTTCTTGCACAGGCACGGGGATCAAGAAAAGAACTGAGTAATGTTTCACTGCTGTCCTGTCTTGTCTGCCTTTCCAGATGAACATGTGATGCCTCTGGACCCAAGATGGAATATGCAGTTTTTGGAGATCATTAGAAACTCACTGAACTTTGATACAGAAATGGAACACACAGACCAGCTTTTTATCCTTTTGAAGTCTGCGGCGAATCGGTGGGTTACAAAAAAACCCTTTAAAGAGTGCCCAATGCCTGTAATCAGTGCTGAGTAAACACTTGTGGTGTGTGCCAAGTGTGTATTTAGGTTGTGACAGATGTGATCTAAAATACCAGGCAGAAGTTTTGTACAGGCATTTAAATTCTTTGCTTCTGTTTTCTATAGACGCATATTAAACATAAATACTTAATATAGGGGAGCAGACCTCCCAGCGTTCCATCCAGGCTGCAGTACATCAAGGACAAATCAGAATGCTGGGATAAAGCATTAAAGAGGCAGAAACAGCAGTGTGAAATCTGACAAAACTGAAATAGTTGCCCTGCTTTTGCATTTGGACTGTTTTTCCTAACAAGATTAAAAAATACCTCTATTCTGAAGTTAAAGTGTAAGGAAGCAGCTGCTCACATATCCCACAGGCCATGGTGTTGCACCTGTTAAGTAGCTCACTGTTTTTTTCTTCTTGGTGAAGTCAGGAATCTGCTCTTTGTGAAGCTTGCTCCTACAGAAACCATGTTCAAGCAATTAGTTGTGTTGCACCTGCTGGTTCTTCCGTAATACAGTGAATATATTATGTCACTTGGTAGTTGAAATGTCACGTTGTAGTTCACCATTCTCAGTACTGGATTGGTAATGACTTTATTTTTACTTCAGGACAGTGTTATTTCTTGACCGAGAAAAAAGAAGTTACGTTGAGAAGAGTTTGATTGCCAGCAAGAAGCCGAGAAACAGTGTCTTAAGAATGTCTCTAGATTTCCACAAAAGTGGGTTGATTTTTTTTGCTGTTCCTTTTGGTTCTGTAGTCAATTTTGAAATATGGTTAATTTGCATTGTTATGAAATATGTACTTCAAACATGGTGTGCAAAGAAAAGAATATGTGAATGTAAAGCAGTTAAATGAAGACTAGCTTGGTATCTAACACATTCTTCTTAAATTAGATGTACCCTAGGCTACACTATTTATGTCCTGCCTCTATGAGGTAATGAATGAATATGATTTCTCTCTTAATTAACCAGACTTTAGGATAACGGTGGAGAGAAATTGGAATAGCATTCTGTCTTTAGCTAGTAAGGATAACCAAGTTCTTCAGATTATGTAAGTAGGAAGTTTTACTTCTAAAACAAAGGTAAAATTTAGTGATGAGGTTAGTGTGCTGCATAAAAGCAATTGATCAAGGAACCAGTCATTACAGGTTTTTTTGATGCATGTATAAAATCAATAGAGGTAATAGACAATTGTGAAAATAATGACTACTTTTACTGCTTAATTTCTTGGATTTTTTCAGGCTGTGTTTTATTTCTCAGTGATAGAGAGATTCTAGTGATCAGAAGTTGACCCTTATGTGTCATGTGATGTTGCTGGAATATTCAGTCCCTGCCTTTCTTTCCCTCTTCCCCAAACCTCAGATCCAGGAAGTTACAACTGTCTTCCTCATGGAATCGTCGTCAACCTTGCTGCTTTCTTTGAACTTTGGGATGCATTTTCACTTCACTGGGTGAAGTCTACTCAGGTGGCCTTAAGTGATGATGACATGCATGATGTGAGTAAACTTTTCATAGTACATTTATGGAAGTTAAGTGAAATGCGATTGTGTGCAGAACACTTATTTTTAGTTTCAGGGACCATGAAATAAACTGCAGTGCTTCTCTTTGTATTCAGAATATGCCTAACAGCAGGCAAATGATCATGTTTGTTTCAGTAGCTGTGTTTGTGCCTTCTAGCATCTGCTTAGGATAGCATGAACTGTGCTGTAGGAGTGCCTGTTTCTCTCCACTGATGATAAAGGGAGTATCCATATCTATCTGCAGTAAGAATATCTGAACCTGGACAGATGGACATGCAGGCCACAGGGCTGGTTCACTTCTCCCTCTCCCTTTTCAGACCATGAATATCATTTTGCTGAAATCTTGATGTTGTAGACTTGGTGGGGATTGGTTGGTTTTGGCTTGTGTAGTTCCACTTGCCAGTGTGGTAGAGAGCCTGCAGCTGAGTCCTGGTTGTGTAGCACTAAATACGAATCATTGTGGGACTCTGAAGTTAATATAAGTGATGGTGGTTTTGCTTTTTCTCTTGCCTTAAGTATGAAGTATTGTGTAACCTGCAGCAGTGGTAACACTGTGTAACCTCCTTGGCTTGCTGTTAGATTTTACACTGCTCGCTGTGGCGGGACCGGCTCTGGGCAGCCTCTGACACTGTCACAGTGGATTCGCCAGGGTTGTCACTTCTGGCTCTGCACTGGCACTGGGTTATGAAACACCTAATTGACAGAATTCCTCAGATGCTTATTGGATCAGACCAGAACAAGTAAGTGGCTTTGTCTGGTGGCTTTTGATTTGATTCTGTTACGTGGCTGTATAAATTGCTCTTTTCTTTAGTGTTATCGCTAATTTGGATTGGTGTCCCCAGTCATGTTCCATTAGTGATGCCAATAACAATGTGTTAAGTAGCTGTTCTTTTTTAAAATTCGTGTTTCCTAGCACTGTGCTTCTGCGTGCTCAAATGATCATCTAGAATTTTTACCCCATTAGTGAAAGGATGAGAGAAAGACTTTCCTATGCATCCTTTTGCCTTGTTTCTCAAACTTCCATTAACTGTGTGGGCTTTTTCCCCCACCT
>VXBT01002909.1:913911-1046764 GCA_013400235.1 Oriolus oriolus
GATTTCCAGGGAAATTCAGTCTGTTTCACAGCAGATTCAGAGCTGCTTGGTCAATCCTGCTGGTATTTCAGCCAATATGAAGATACTACAGAAGGCTCTAGGAAGACCCCTTCCTTTTAAGGTATCAATACTCTGTTTGCAAAAGATTCATATTTCCAGCAGTGTCCAGATAGGCTTTAATATATTTACAGCACTTGCTTTCCAGGACAGCGAAAACACATTTCTTTTGTGTTTGTTAGATTGATTAAAAAGCAAGTTTCAGCATACATTAATGTACAGAATCTTTTCAGAAATATATCAGTTATCCAGATAGCATTTCTACTATTAATTATGCTATGTATAGAAAATATTTATTTAATACGGAGGGGTGCCTTTGCATAAAAGTATTATTACTTGCTCTGTTTTGGAGACTTGTGAATATCAATATGCCACTTGCTTATTTAGTGACCATGCATGTATTTAGAACAGCCTGTGCACTTCCTTTTATACAGCATAGGGTGGGGCTGCCTTCTGACTTCCCAAAACAAGGCCTCTTAACTTTGATGGTTTTTGAGTTTTCTCTTAAAATATTTCAGAATTTGTTGTAATTCAATTTTTAAAAACAATCTTTCAGTAAATTTTCTAAAGAATACAAGTCCCTGTTTAAAAGCAGTGCACAGGTGGTCATGAGCACTCATGTTGGTGACAGGTAGTTAGACCTAGGTTTTTATGACCTTATCTCTCAAGGATACTCAGCTATCAAAAAATGCACATGGTTACTTAGTGAGACTCTGAAGAACATTCAGTGCTTACTAAGAATTTGGAGAGATCCAAATGTATCTAAAGTATCTAAGCATCCAAATGTATTTAAATTGCAGGTGTAAACTGCAATTTCTTGTAAGCGACAGTAGCTCCTGGGTTTTTTTTATTATTCTGTGTATTTATTGCCCTTGGTTTAGATAAGCTGCTATTTTGAAGTGTTATTTGTCTGCGTAATCTATGTAGTTCCTTTATGAAGGGAAAAACCATAACTTGACAAGGAGGAATTGTGGCCACCTGTTTCAATTTCTGTCTTTCTGCTGTATTGAATAGGGTTACTAAAAGATTGTTGTGAAGCTGCTGTTGCAGGCTGGTTTTATATATACTTGTACTTTAGTTGTGTGCACGTGAATTCGCAATCTTAGTTTTGACTGCAGTCACAAATCTTGTTTGTGGTTTTGTTAGTGCTGCTGAAACAAATTGTCCTTTTCATGTTTACAGGATAAACTGGGCATGGAATGTTTTTCTCAGTTAAAAGCTCTCAGCAAAGCACTGAACATCTTGGAGCTAAGATTGGCCTGTGGGGAAAGTAGGTGGCAGGAAAAAATGTGCTGTGTGAAAATCGCTGCTACAGGAGTGAAGATGAAGAAAGCATTGCTGCAAGCTGATGGCCTGATAATAAGAGCCAATCATTTAGAAGATGTTAGTCTGGGTAGGTAACACTTGTGAAGAGCCCAGCAGGATGGTTTCTGCCATCTCCATTCTTTCATACGCAGGTGGTAAAGATGTTAAATGTTCACTGACAAGAAACATAGTACATGCATTTATGTGCCTCTTATATTCTGTCAAACAGGTCAGCTGCAGATATTTCTGAAAGCTCTACATTCACAACTGAAAGCAGAAGGAGTCACATATAGTTGTTCAGAAGAAAGGCTGCCTGGAGACACCATCTCCAACCAGTTAGACCCTGCCTTGCTAAACCAGCTCTGCAGTCAGGTTCAGCTGTGGCCTGCAATGGAATACATAGGGGTGCTCTGGCAGTACAAACTGACAGCAGATTACGTGGCCAAGGCTTGTGCAAGAAGGTAAGAAGAAGGCTGGAGAAAGAAATCCTATATTCCTTTCATGAGATTCAGAATCCCTAGCTAGAAGCTGTAACTTTGGTGCTTTACATCTGCATGTAAATCTGTGTGTGTGTGTGTGTTTATGTGTGTTTATAATTCATTAACATACCTGTGTGTATGTGCATATGTATCTATGCAGCACACAAATATATGTGTATTAGGAATCAACAGAAGATGTTTATCATCATATTGCTGGGGGCTACTGCAGAAAAACTGAATTGGACCTGGAGATGGGAGAAGTAGACTACTGTGCATGCTTCCTTTTTGTGTAAACTATGCACACATGGAATCATAGTTTAAATTAACATTACTAATTTAAGAAGTGTTAGTGTTGTTTTAAGGAGCCAAGTGTATTTATTTTTAGTCTGATTTACCATTCCTCAAAAGAAAGCTATTCATTAACAGATTACAGTGAAAGTAATTTTTTGTGTAATGAGACTTAGAGTCACTGGTTCACTCTTGAATTCAGCGAAGTTCTGACTTTTCACAAAAGCTATAAAGGTAGAAAACAGTTACTCCCCAAATGTTTCGTATGTTTTGCTCAACATGGAGCTTATAGCTACAGGAGATTCCACTTTTTCCCCTTTTTCTTGTGTTTAGGTAGTGTCAACTTCAAAGAATTCAAGTGTTGAGTATTATTTGAGTGCTTGTTCTTCTCCAACATTGGAAATGCTGTCATTTTAACCTTTCAGTGACTTTGCTTGCCATCTCAGTTTGTTTTACTATCCAAATGATTTATTTCATGTGCCCTGCTTAAGCATTGCTTAGGTTGTATTTTTTTTACCCGCTACAGGAATAACTGCAGTCAAGAATTAAGCATGTGTTCAGACCTAGCACAGTTTATAGCTTTTTCTCTGAAGTTGACACCAGCTGCTTCTCACCAGCTCTCTGGACTGTGGCACTTGTTACACCTTAATGATGTAAGAATAAGTTTTATTTTAATTTAATTAAATCTTTAGTTTAATTAATCTTGCAGAAGTCTTTGAAGGTTCTTCAAAATATGTGTATCACTAAGATATTTGACATGCAGTTTTTCTACCTCTGCCTGAGAAAAATTGTTCCTTCTTTTAACAAGAAACATCATTAACTGTGAGCCTTGAGAAAATTTAATTAAAACACAGTGTTGAAAGATAAAATACAACAAAGTCTTAAATAACGTAGTTCTGTATGATTTAGTTTGGTAGTATTGTTCCATACATGCATCTGTGACCTAATGGAGAATGGGAAATTGTTAGGAAGGCAGGTGCCAGCCTGGTTGTATCTATGTATTCAAAGTAATTTTACGCTAAAAAATGCTTTCCTCTGTTCCCATGCGTCTAAAATTTTTTAGGTCTGTTGCAGGTCAAACAGACTGATAAAGCTACTTGGTGCATTTTCTGTGGAACATTTAACAGCTCTGGTTAATATTTATGATACAATGGTTGTGTTCCCACAAAGCGCAGTAAAACACAAGTTCACTTTAAATGCTTGAGTTTTGGATGGCTTTACCTGTTTCATGCCTCTGCACCCTCATGTATTGTAATGAAAGGCTGCACAGTCGTAGACGAGAGGTTGTATTCTAACAACTTGCTCTGTAAACATGCTGCATATCTCACAGACAGGAGACAGTGCTGACCTCAGCAAGTGTGCTCTTTGTTGAGGAGATGGAAAGAAAGACTATGTGAATTTGAAAGGATCTTGGAGAGTATCTTGTACTATCCCTACTGAAAAACAGAATCTGCTTTCTTTGTACATGTGTGTGCTTAATTCTCTTTTGCTCCCTGTACATTATTCTCACCTAGGTTTTTGTTTCTTCTCAGATATCCCCTGAAGAAATGTCTCTTCTGTCATCTCAGCTAGTTAATGCTGTGTTAGCATCCTTTTGGAGCAGTACTTTCACTACAGATCCAGACTACTGGTTGACTTGGAGGCCAGTGCCTGCAACAGAGGAAAACAACTTCTCTAAATCCTATGTGAACCATTCTATGAAGGTTTGTCTCTTCTGACCTAATCGAATTCTAGGCTGAATGCTCTTGTTGGCTAATTCAGCAATTTTCTAAAGCAATATTGTAAGTTCTAGCATAGTCAGTGCAAGTTGCATCTGAACAATCTAACTCTTAATTTCTTAATTTAGGGCCCAGGCATTTTGACCCGAGCTGTTTTCTCAAAGTGCTTCTTTGAAATTCTAACTAGCAGCAGCAAGACAAGCCAGTGGGATGTGAGTGGGCTTCCTGTCCTGTCATCATCCCATGTAACACTGGGAGAATGGATGGAGAGAGCACAGCAGCTTCACAAAGTCAGCACAGCACTGTGGACCAACTTGACTGTGTCTTCAGTAGCAGATTTTAGGTATTAAGACCTCTCTTCCACGTATATGTTATTTAAATCAAGCACATTACAGAAGTTTGCTTACTGTGTGTAAACTTTCTCATTCCTTTTCCTCCAGACACACAGATGCTAGACTGCAAGGAATACTGCTAAGCAGGCAACTCTCTGCCCTGGTAGATCTGGTTCCAATGGATCTTCAAGAAGAATTTTTGGAGTGCTGTGAGAAGCTCTGCCTCAGGGATCCTGTTGCATACAAGTATCTTCTCAAGATACTTGGAAGCATCACTGATCAGGAGTTACTCCCTAAAGAATTCCTGTTTCTTCTGCTCACTTGCTTGCATCAGTTCTATGGGGAAGGGCTTCAGGAATTACCAGAGACAGCTTGGCGAGGAAGCCTCTGGGTGATCATTGGCTTGGTGCAGATCCAGATGTGGCTTCCACAGACCAGGTTTGATCCAGCTGTAAAAAGAGAATACAAGCTCAAGTACTCAAAAGAAGAGGTGAGTATGAAGCCAAGTTGGCTCTTACCTTTATTATGTATAAAATCAACGCAGAGGAGTTTGGCTTGGGGGTCCTTGGGCAAATATTTGGTCATGATTTTTAAACGATACAGTTAGAACTTCTTTTAATGTCCAAGAAGTTGATGTACCTGCTTGGTTACTAAAATCAGAACTGCTGTGAATGGTTTATTCTTTCCTTTTTAGTTATACCAGCTGGAGTGTGAATGGAAAACACATGATTTTTCATCCCAACTGCATACAGGGAAGAGTATTGAAGATGAAACAGTCAGTAACTATATTCATCCCCATATCAGGTAACACCCAGGCCCTGTACCCATCTCTTTTAGATTGGACATGTCACCTTTGTGTGCTCAGGCCCCGAAGCTTTTCTCCTCAGCTTCACAATTTTTCTCTCTTTCTGTAGAAACAAGAGTTGCTGGTTTTAAAGTATCAATTTACATGTTGAGGTGGTAGAAAAAAATAGAGAAGCTCTGCTCTTTACTTGCAGTAAGGAATTGTCTGTACGCTTTGTACTGCTGTAAATAGAGCAATTAAAGCAGTGGCCGTCACGTACGGATAAAGTTGAAACCATGCCCAGAAGTAAAAATAATGCCATACATTTAAATTACAGTACTTTTGTTAAAATGTGACAATGTTATCAGCCAGTTGAAATGAGATGAATTGTTTATCTATTACTGTAGTTCCTCAAGGTCATTATACATGCCAGTGCTATTTTGCAAAGTTCTTCAGCTGGTATAACTGGGGAGAACTCCATATGTGTATTTTAGGAATAGCCTTTGCCTATGCTGCTGTGGATGAATTAAATTTCTTACCACATAAGAGTACACTGTTGACATTCAGAATCTGTAGCTACTGTTATTTTGTTTGGGGCTTTTTGTGGTTCTTTATCTGAGGAACTTGAGGAGGAAATTTTAAGCAAAGAGAGCTTTCTCCTTTGTGCAGCCTTCCAGGTGTGTTCCTTGTACATAGAGATAAAAACTGACTGTTATTCACGATTTTCCACTTTTAATAGGAATTTTTGATTTCATTATTACACACATAGAGGATCTGCTAGTCCCATGCTACTGCCTAAAGAGAATGATAATCACTGAAAGCAGATTCTGAATGGCTGAGTTTTACCAATTGCATTACTTTTCTCGTAATGCTCACAGAGCTGTCAGGTAGCAAGAAAAAAGTAATTGAAGTTTGTTGAAGTGGCAGGGAGAGAAGAAATCTACTCCTGTGTGCTATGCAGCTGTCCCTTGTTTTTTCCTTATTTGCTGTGTATTTCTGATTAACCTTCCTCTGTAGCTAACTGTTACGTTAGGGCTATTTAAACAAGTTTGTATGAACCATATTTCTATGTCTAAACTGGTCAATGTTATTTCTTCACAGACTGTTGCAGGAAAGAATGCAGATGTTGAAGGAGCAAATAAGCAGCCTTTCCAGAAGGAAGGCCTTCAGGCCTCCAGCTCCACTGTATGATTGCTTATACCAGGAGGCTCACCAGTACATCAACAGCATAGCACGGGTTTCCTCAGTCCAAGACCTTCTAGCCCGCCTTCTGCAGTTCCTTCGTGGAGAGAGACCTAAATCACTGCAAGCTCTGCAGAACCTGTTGAATGAAGAAGCATCATGGCAGCAATCACACCATCAGTTCAGAAAGCACCTGGCAGAGGAGTACGCTGCGTTCCCTGACGCCGTCATTCCTCTCCAGGCTGCCATCGTGCAGCTGCAGCATGGCATGCGATTAGTGGCTTCTGAAGCGTGTGCAGTGCAGCAGAGCTTTGTGTGCCCAGCTGATCTCACCAACCTCCTCACTTCTTTGCTGGCGTTTCCTTCTGTTGGCCGTGCCTTTCCCACTTACTTCGCTCGGGCAGAAATTTTATGCTCAGTGAATTCAGTTGGGGTACTTAATGGACTGAAAAAGTTCTCTCTGAAACGCTCTGAAGGAGGATCTGAGGGAGCTGAGCGGCCTTGCCCAACTCTGGAACAGCTCCTGGTGAATGCTTTGTTGCATCTTCGATGCCATGTACTGTCCAGAGGAGAGATGGACAACAAATCTCTGCAGCTCTTCAGGCATCTGTGTCGGGTAAGCTCTGGATGCCCATAACTGGGATTCTTGCACTGAATTTGTCCCCTGTGGAAGACAGGGATCTCTTAAAACAGGTCTAGAGGAGGGCCACAGAAATCAGAGGGCTGAAACACTTCTCTTGCGAAGAAAGGCTGATAGAGTTGGGGTTGTTCAGCTAGGGCAGGAGATGTCTCTGAGGAGACATGGTTGTGGCTTTTCAGTATATAAAAGGGGTTTATAAAAAGGGTGGAAGGAGACTTTTTACCAAGGCTCGTAGGACAAGGTATAACAGCTTTAAACTGAAAGAGGGTAAATCTAGATTGGATATGAAAATAATTGTTTTAAAATGTGGATGGTGAGATACAGGAACAGGTTATCCAGAGAAGTTGTGGATGCTGCAACCCTGAAAGACCAGAGAAGCCTGGTGTAGTGGAAGATGTCCCTGCCCATGGCAGAGGGGTTGGATTAGATGATATTTAGAGGTCCTTATCTTGATAATCATTGGTATGATGTTCTTTAAATTTTTCTAATTTTTTCCCAATTAATTGTAAAAGATAATCTAAAATACTGGATTAACTTGTTTGGATTTATCAAGGCATAAAACAATAGCCTGTAATGAGTGCCAAAGATTTTATTTATATGAGAAAAACCCCAAACAACAAAACCCAAAAGTGGGCACACACAAAAAAAAAAAACCCCAAAAAATACCCCATAGCAAACTTTGTAGAGAGTTTCTTTATAAAATGTTTAAGAAAGGAGACTAGAACTTGGTCAAGTACTCTGTTGCATATTGTTGTCTTTGCATTTACCTCATTAGCTGGTTAGGAGGGCAGTTCACAAATGTTAGATGGCTTTGATTTCTACTGTTGTAGACCAAAGAGGAGGGTAGAGCCAAGCAAAATAGATGCTGCCCTATTGATGGAATAGGAGATGCTTTTAAATGTTAACTTGTGTAGAAGCATCCTGCTTTGTGTTTCCTTAGGCAATTGTAAATGAATGGGATGAACAGGAGCGCTGTGCCCAAGAGCAGGAGGCAATGGAATGCAGCCTGTACAGATACAGGAGTAAAAGTCACGGGAAAGGACGAAGCGAGGAGGAAGAGGAAGAAGAAGAATTTAGGAGGAGATTTCCTTTTCATGAAAAGGTAATAACTATAACTCTGTTAAGAAACACAAAAATTATATCTGGAGTTGCTCCTGAAAATACATGCTGTAAATGACATGAGGAATGAAGCAGTTCTTCCTTCAACCAAAAGCCAGATGGTAGATTTTGATAGGTATTAAGTTATGTACTTGTGGTTTATTTTACCTTCTGGGATTTCAACTTTATTTTACCTTTGAAAACAAAGTTTTTGGGATTAATTTCCAGGCTTGAACTGTACTGTGGTTTGTGTGAATAATCCCGAGTTATATAATTGAATGATAATGTAGTTACTTGTAAAAATCAGGAATTTTATTAGTTTAGCAAGTAAAGTCATCTGAGGTTCTGCTACCTGTGGGGAAGGCTGATCTCCTTGATTAAAAAAAGCAGTTGGGACAGAACAGTTCGGGTCCTCAAGCAACCACATAGTGTTAAGGTGGTTTATCAGCAGACACAGCTGCTGCTGCTTTTTTGAAAAAGAGTTTAGTTGGCAGAAGGTCAGAGATCACTGTACTGCACTCTTGCCTGCTGTAGTTATGCCCTGAAATGTTCTGTACACCTGTGTTCTGTTTCAGATTGACAGTCTGTCTGTATGGTACCAGCTGCAAATCATTAGCATGTTGTTGCAGTGCCAAAAAAAAGCAAAAGAGGAGATAGGGAGAGGAGGCATTAAAGGAAGAAATTAAAATTTACTTTTGATTGTCATGTAATTTACAGGACTTTGAAGATATCACAGCTCAGCCAAGCCTAGAAGAAAAAATGGAAACTGAAGATCCAGTGGAAGATCAGCTGGAAGTTGACAGAGCTCTTTTGTCCAAGAGTTCTATGCAAACAGTAATGAAGGTCCATCAACAGTTGTGCCTAAACTTTGCTCGATCCCTGTGGTATCAGCAGAGTCTGCCTTCTCATCAAGCCAAGCATTATTTCAGTACATTTATTTCCTGCTATCAGACTGGTGCATGCCTGGTGTCACAATTCTATCCTTTAATTGGTAAGACTGCTAGCAGTATTTCAGATATGCAGGTTTAGATTTGTAATGATTTGTCTCAAAATAATTGTATTACAGGCCATGAAACACACCTATTATGGTGAAAATGCACAAACTTGAGTTTTCTTTTTCCAAAGAATTTGCCCCGTGTTCAGAATTGTCTTGTGAAATGCTTTGATTTTTATTCTTTTATGCATTTTTTAAATTCCATTTGGTAATACAGAAGACCAACTCAATTTAAAATGTATTGAATACTGAGTGAAATTTTGATCACATGGATCTACATAGTCCTGTGGAAGATAAAGCACTTGAAGAAATTTCCCAGAAATAAATTTTGCAATGAAGTTCATAAAATAATGGGTTTAAATTTAGCTTATGTATATAAAAAGAAAAAAGGTATTGGGGCTTGGTTTTCCACACGGAATTTTGGAAAACTTGATGTGTCAGTTGTTTTAACAATCTGTGAGAACTCAGAATCATCACTTTTCAAAGCAGAGCTATATATTTCAGTTCTGATCTAATAAATGCATGTGTGCAATTAAAATGAAGCAGATAAGGGCTGCTGTTTCTACAGTGCCTTACATCTGTGTTTGCACCTGAGATGTAATGTATGTGGGATTTTTTCTGTGTGTTGGATTACTTTTCCACAGAGCCTTGCTACTAGTTTTGTAGTAATATCTCTTGATGTGAATTTACATACAGAGGAGCTGTGTTCTTCTGGCAGGATCACAGCCCACATTTAGGATGCTGGTTCTACTTCTAGAGAAAAATTTGATAAAATAGAGAATATAAACTCTAAGTATGTCTCATGTTCTATACTCCATCTCATTGTTCCAGCGGTATAGTATTATATCCTTGTAAAAGGTAACATGCTAAGGCTTCAGATACAGGGGGGAAAAAACCCCCAACTTTATCTATTCAACTGAAAAAAATAATTACTAGCATGTGTGATGCCTTCCTTACTTGCTTCCTAGGTGCTGAAATGAATGATAGTCTTTTGGGAAGCCAACTTCTGCTTAGCACTCTTCTTCACAATACCTTCTTTGAGGAAGTAACTTCAGATCTTGTGCTGCAGCAAGATGGCCCATATGACTTCTACCAGCATCCCAATATTCAGCAAGTCCGACAGTGCCAACCTGTACTTGATAATTTTGCTAAAGAAATAAATGGGCTACTGCAGGAATGGCCAGAGCATCCTGTACTTGTGCAGGTAAAAACACCTCAACAAATGTTTGGGGGAAACTGGAGCATTTTAGGGTTGCATTTATGTGTAAATATGTGTATAGATATGCACAGACATGTGCATACACATTCATATGCTTGTGTAGATGTTGTCTGTATTACTTATGCAGATGTTTTGGAGTCATACCTTTTTATTCATAAGAGGTATAGGTATCATTAGCTGTTCTATTTTAGTTATGAAATGTTAAGTGGGATTCTGCCAGCTCTGAACTTAGAGCTTTAAGCAATCTTCAGTCTGCCATTGCTCAAAGATCCCTGAGGTCTTGCTATTTCTACTCCTGTTTTTTTCTGAAGTTCCTTCTTTCATAATGCTTTAGAATAATTATTTTTAGTCCCTCTTATGGGATCTATGTGGTCCTCAGGTTACATTTCTTAGAGTAATGTAGAAACTCAGATTCTATAGGAACTCTTTGCATTAGGTCATTTGTGCTCCCCTCCCCGAGTGCATTGGCCTTACTGAACTCCTAGTGAGCTTATACTAAATTGAGAAAGCAGTTTAAAAAATGTAAAGAAAAAAAAAAAAAAGAATTCTTATCTCTTGCGGGGAACAGTTGTGCTCATAGAAATTAGCTCAATTTCATGGCTTCTTCTGTTGAAAGTGCCTTTACTGTGGGCTGAATGCTTTTGTTTTTATTCTGCAGCTGTTAGTCGTGATGGACAGAATCCGGAGTTTTCCACTTTCTAGTCCTCTCTCAAAGTTTCTGAATGGCTTGGAAATTCTTCTTGCAAAGGCACAGGTAAGAAAAAGGCTGAGGAAAAGTTTTGTTTTCTCTTTTACGCTTCCTTACCTATATTTGGTACCATGTTATAAACACAGTACATGAAAGCTGTCTGCTTGACAGGATTTGGGGAAGTGAACTTGCTCCATGCTGAAAGTTTCAAGAGCAAGAACCCAGTAATCCAGAGTAATGCAATGAGTCTTGCCAGGCAGTGATTAATTTCTGGCTTTGTGTAAAGGGGAACTTTTCTTTTCCAGGACTGGGAGGAAAATGCTAGTCGAGCCTTGTCCTTGCGGAAGCATCTTGATCTGGTCACACAACTGATTATTCAGTGGCGTAGATTGGAGTTGAAGTAAGAACTGTCCTTCCATGCTGCTTTTCTTTAGATACTGTATGCTTTTCATCTCTACATGGAGGCACATTCCGATACAGATACAGAATTGCCTAAAAAAGTGAACACGCTTCTGTGTGTCTGTCATAGTGAAAATGTGGGGGGAAAAGAAACCACCACCGAGGAGCTGTAGTGGCTCAGAATGAGCATGTCCAGGCCGTGGTGACCCTACATATTTGCCTCAGGAGAAGCAGAAGCAGTATTTTCCATATGCTGTCCTGTTTTCATCCTAGGGTTCCCTGACCCTGCAGGGCTTTTTCTGTTTAATAACCATCATTAAATTGTCCTTAAAAATTATTGTCCAGTCTCCTCTTTAAGACCATGTAAAATTTTTACAGCCACAGTATGTCCCAATCAGGAATTGTACAAGTCCACCTCAGTTTCTGAGAAAATAAACTTTTGAATCTGCCTCTGATGGATTTTGCTTTACCATCCCTTCTTTTCTTCTCACGTATTTAATAATGTTGCCAAAACAATGATCCTCAGGAACTGATTGTGTATACGCTTATATGTATGTGTGTAACGTAGGTGTATAAGCTTGTGTGCAGATTCTTTCATCCTGTTAAATTATCCATTAGTTTAATAGAAACAGAAAACAGATTTTTGTTGTTTTGAACTCAAACTACCCCTGATATTTTTGATTTATCTCTTCTCTTTCTTATTGTTTCTAGTTGCTGGTCAGTAAGTTTGGACAATATTATGAAGCAGCATGTGGAGAAATCCACAAAGCACTGGTTCTCTATCTACCAGATGATTGAGAAGTATGTTCAAGAACAGACAGAGGCAAACACAGAAGGTAAGTGCTGGCCTTAAAATGAATGTGTGATGCAGTTCTGGTAATTACTAAGGATATATGATTGAGGTCCTAAATGCCTGAATTTAACAGTGCACTTTCAGGTATAGTTCTTTGCCCTACAGTAAATTCCATGACTGTGTAGGGTCTTCCATATGGAGTGAACTTTGTATGTATTTCTGAAACCACTTGTGGCTCATGGGGCTGGTGTTGTGATGTAAAGAAAAGATGTCTGCAAAAAGCATCTAAAAGAAAGTGGAGTTGTGATAGCTGTATGTCGTCATGCACATACAAACATTTCAGACAGATTTGGAGGTTAGGAGGCCTCCATCTGCAACTAGAAAATGCACCTGAGTTTCTTTAGCTGCAGATAGCATGATTCATATCCCAGCTGAACTGCTTTTAACATTCTGTATAAAGCCTAAAGAATTCTTAGAGTAAGTAGGCTTTGGTACGTGCTGTTCTTAGCAAATTTGTCTGCACATGTTCACGTTACATAAAATAGGGGATTGAAGGGCAGTACCTTGCCGCCCCCACATTTAATGGAATTGTAAAGATGAAAGCAGTATCCTCTGGCTTGAGGCCGAGTTTCCAATCTCACGACTACTTAGTGCACTTGATGAGGTTCAGATCCTTTGCTTATATTACATCTCCGAGAGGGCAACATGTCTTCTTCCACAGGTAATACTCCAAAGACACTACCAGATTCTCTATCAGATTCTTCTGATCTATTTCTGTCCTCATGATTTTGAGGAGTTAAGAAACTGGTGGTGATTAATTTGTAGTAGGGCTCATCATGACTGAAAAAATCATTCATTTATTCATAGACAATAGCAAAGACTCTGTAAATACTCTGTGGACTCTGAAATTGGATATATAACTGGCCTTCTCAGTCGATGTTCCTTTTTGTTCCCTGTCCTTTCTTCCAGTGTGGTGTTTGTTGGTTTTACTTATTATTAAATCAGAATTCTTCCCTTCTCTGCCCCTTTCCTATTTTGTTTTGAACTTTTCCTAATCTGGATTCAATGTTTAGTTGAAAGTTTAGAAAGAGCAGACAACAATTTTCATGTAGATCTTCTGGGGTTTTTTCGTTTTCTCTCACTTTCTTTCTAAATTTCTGGTGTGGTGTTCAGGAACTGAGCAAATGGATGTGAAAACGCTGGTCAGCACCTTACAGGCCTTCATTGAAGGCTCTACTCTGGGAGAGTTTCATGCACGGCTCCAAGCACTGCTGGTTTTCCACTGCCATGTCTTGCTGATGCCTCAAGTAGCTGAGAAGGGTAAGTTGTTAGAATTAGCTGTGTTCCTTGTTCAGGAATCTGGCCATCAAGTGTTCCAGGCTTTCCACACAGGCCACTAAGCTCATAAATAGAACACAAGCCAATGGTGCTGTTTTACTGTTTTCCTCTTGGTCGATTTACCCCATCTTTTGGTGTTGCTAAGCTTCCAAAAAGAACTGGGGTGCATTTATTGTAGTGGTACTGAAGAGTACTGTCTTGTAAAGACTATTGTAAAGAGTATTGTCTTGTAAAAAGAAGGATGATAATGATTATTATTATTATTGTTTTTATCATCTGTCCCTTCTCCCTTTTAGATGTTCTGTGCAGCATCCTGTGGAATCTATACAATTACTATAAGCAGTTTTCAGAGTGCGTTGAGGCCAAAATCACTGAACTTCGTCAACCCATAGAAAAGGAACTTAAGGTAAAAGGAAACTTGGCTCAGACAACGTATCGATCTAATCAAAGGAACAGTGGAGCAGATACTATTTGAATTTGTCTATAATAGCTCTGTTGACCACTGAAATCCCTACTAAACTTCACATTTTCTTTGGCAGGAATTTATTTTTGAGGTGGGGGAGGAGTTGATTGAAGGCTTTAATGTTTGATCAGTCCCATTTATCCATGAAGGTTTCTACCCCGTGGTGAAGCCCCTTTGGATTTCACAGCATTTGCCTATGCAGCAGTCTTTATGCAGTGCAAACACATATATTAATAAGAGTAAGATGCCCGTGCAGTAATTTGCTCACTTACCAAAATGTCTTGCATTTTAAGACTACCAGATCATTGTAGCTTATTAGGTTTAAAATCATCTTTGATAAGGAAATACTTCATTTCATTTACATAAGTAATCCCATTGATTGTTTATTTTCCCAATAGGAATTTGTGAAGATTTCCAGGTGGAATGATGTCAGCTTCTGGGCTATAAAGCAATCAGTTGAAAAAATACGCAGGTAAGCCAGAAGTTAAAATTAAGTTCCCTATTTTCCTTCCTTCTAGATGACTTCTCTTTGATGTTGCATTTGAATGCAGAAATGTTTCTCTGCTCGTAACACAGTGGAAACATTTATTTCCAGCAGCTGGGAGATTTCTAGGGTTACAAAATCCAGTAACTTTTTTGTTTTCATTTGGTAATTAGAACCCTCTTTAAATTCATGAAGAAGTTTGAAGTTGTTCTGGATGAGCCATGTCAGCCTGCCTTGGTGGAAATTGGTAAGGAAGAGCAGCTGGACTGCGTGCAAAAGCAAGAAGAATCTGACGACAAAGAAACCAAAATTCAGAGGCTAAACAACACATTAAGAAAGATTCTGTCTGCTAGAACAGATGTTACCAAGGTGACTGAATGAGTTATTCTAAGTGTGGGAAGAGTATTTTCTCTATTCTCGTCTATATGTTGCTTTTCACTGATTTATGCAGGAAAATCTTATGTAAGTGTCAAATCTGTTGAATATATCATAAACTTTTTCGGTCTTACTTGTGCTCAGTGTTATGCAACACTGCAGATGGGTGGGAATGCAGCATGGAATGACAAGCATGGTCTGTACTGATCTGGCACTTTATCTGTGCTCTAATACAGAGATGAGGCAGTTACACATTTCATCTCCAGTTTGCTTACATATTGTCTGCAGCAATTTGTTACTTCTCTTCTAGTGCAGTAAAATAGCCTGGGAGTTGAAAATACTATTTTTTTCTGAACAAGAGCCCAAATAAACAATTGTGTAGCTGTGGGATTTGTGTGTATATAAGCTCTGATTAGATATGAAGTCACTTTTGGCTTGGATACTGATAGGGGAATGCACTGCATTGTCATATGTTTGCTGTTGCCTGGCAGTTTCTGGACTGTGAACATGTGCCTTGGACAAGCTGATGCATGGTAAATCCTGCTCCACAGAGTCTCAATTTAGTGTGTCTCTAATTAATTTGCCCAGCTCAGAGAGGATGTCAGCTAAATTTCTTCCTGAAAGAGATTCCTATTCATATTGTTAGTTTTTATTAACAAGATGCAAGGAGAGACAATCGTAACTCATCAGAATTTGGTGGTGAGTGGGAAATGCTGAGTTACCCTCAGTTTTGTTGCAGTTTCTTCAGACCGGAAGCGGGGCTGGTCTTGCTCCTATCCTGTACAGGGGGGTAGAGCAAGGAGGCATAAATCTAATGCAAATCTAACATGTCTGATTGATTGAGGATTTGGTTTGTTGGTCGGTGATTTGTAAGCCTGCTACTGATAGTTAACAGGGTTATTGGTTTCACTTCTTGCAGTTTCATGTTGTCTTCATTCCTTAAAAAAGATGCATGCAAACTTAAATTGAACAAGAGGATTAGCTTTGGATGTGCTGAGGAATTAATTTTGTTATTTAATAATTTCTACTTGCACACTGTTTTTGTTGTTCTTAAAGAACAAAATTCATGTCTAGTGGAAAGTAAGTGAGGGTGTTCTTACCTGACACCCTGAGGGCATTATTTATTTAGGTTAATGCTTTTAAACTTGGAAGGCAGAGGAAGCTGACCTGAAGCAGTGATTACCTTTTTCACAGAGGTAGTGACAAACACCTCAGACAGTAAGATCACAGTATCTTTCATTTGCTTGACTGTTTTCAAAACTGATGTTGAAATGATGATACATAGTGATGTCTGCCTGACATACATGCATTATGATTTTTCTCAAGTATTGGTGCTCAACTGATGAAAGAACCACATGAGCACGTTTTGGGGTTTGCAGAATTTAGCCCTTTTTTTTAAAGTGATTTACTCCTAGTGATCAAATGCTTTGAGTATGTGTGTATAATTTTCTTTCATTTTTTTTCAGAGGGCACTCCCAGAATGTCAGGATGGCATTACATTTCATACAGAATCTCTTCAGTATCGTCTGTCTAAGCTGACGAAAAAAATGAAAAAAATGTGTACAGCAGTTACAGAAAATAATTCATTTTTAAACCTGGTGGAAAATCTCGACCAGTTCACAGGTTAGGTTTTCTTGGGATTTCCATACCACAATTGACCTCTATAACATAAATGGAACAACTCAGGAAAGTGTAGATGTATAGTTGTCTTCCTCTAGACAGCTGCTTTGTGTACATTGAATTTTCAATCTCTTACCTTTGCTGTCTTCTCTGCAGGTGGTATTATTGTTTCTGTAGCTGAACTGCAAAATTTAACATTTGATCAGACAGCAACTAAGGAGAAGCAGAAATCAGAGGCAAAGCATATTCAGATGCAAAAGCAACGGGCTTTGTCAGATCTCTTTAAAAGCCTTGCTAAAACAGGTGAGCTTTGACTAAAAATGGACTTGGTTTAAAAGTAGAGAGTTCTTGAGCATTTTACTATCTTTGCCAGTACATCTAAACCCACCATAATACAATGTCAGGTAACACCTTTACCCTCCTCATTCATCAGCCTATTCATGTCTTAAAAATGATCCCCAACTCAGCTTTCTTAAAGGATGTGGGGCAGTAAAAAGTCCTTAATGCACACAGGTTTGTTAGTCTTATTTCAGCTGTGTCGTTCAGCTATGTTCAGCTCAAGGTAGCTCAGCTACAATGTGTTCTTACATTACAAAACTTGCAGCATGTTCAAAGAGTTGTCGAAATAAGAACATTTTATATCTTGCTACCAACTGTATGAGTGACAGTTTTCATATGAAAAACGAGGGCATTGAAGGATGTGTACTCAAATGCTGTTCCAGGTTTGTCGTACCGGAAAGGTCTGTCTTGGTCCCGTTCCAAAGACTACCAGGAAGTTCTCTACCTTCGTCCCCTGGACTTGTGTAGTGCATTGGCTGCAGTGAATCGCACACATGACCTGGATGCCATGTATGTACACGAGACATTTTACCCTCAGATCGTGTGAATTGCAGCTGTAATACACAGAATTTATTGCTTGTTGATTTAGACTGGATTTCTGGATGGTAATTCATTTAGGATTTTGCATATTCCCTTCCTCCTATTACTTCTCAGTTTGGTATGTGCAGCTGAGCAAGTCACTCCACTGTTTTTCATTTTGGTGGGTTTTTTTATATTTTAATTGCATTTGAGCAACCATACCCTCAGCTTTATTCTTTCCATGAATTAGATTTCAGTTAGCCCTCCACTGTCCAGCCTCGCCTGGGATGCTTTGCTAGCATTATATTAGAGTGTAAACTGCTAATGATTTTACTGAAGGTCAGCTGTGATTTTCAGGGATTACTTCATTATTTTGTCTTCATTAAATAATGGGATATTTAAGGAGAAAATAGATGTACCTCAAAGTGGTCGTTACTGGAAGAACTTTCTTAGAGGAAAGATGTTTTTTCAGATTTTTTAAATTCTTTTTCTGTCAACAAGTGCTTTTTTTTGTCATTGAGACATGCTGGCTATTGCCCTTCTGGGTTGTAAGGGTTTAGTTTATGACACCTTGCATCAGGGCCAAAAGAAAAGCTTCTGTATGAAGCTGGATTTAGTTGCATGGGGGAAGAAAAACAATATCACTATTTAAGCATTAAATGGTATTCAAAGATAGAGATCTTGCTGCTATTGCTTAAGGTTTCCTTAGAATTTATTTTAAAAATTAAATGTTTTCTTAACACTAGCATATTTTTAGAGAAAATGAAGAATTGCAAGATGAATGCATTTTCAAAACAACAAATTTCAGGCAAAACTGTTGAGTTGAAGAGCTGACCTGTTGGCTCCAGCATGCTGAGGTACTTTTTAATACTAGAATTCTTTGTGCTCTGCCAGGTTGCTGACAGAGATTTCTTCTGCCTGGGATGGATGCCAGAAGTACTTCTACCGATCACTTGCACGTCACTCTCGGCTCCAGACAGCACTGTTAGCACCTGCCAAGGTAAAAACAGCAAAGTAAAAGCAGAATCTTAATTCTGTTAACTTCATTTTACCAGCTTGGAATGAAATTCCTAGTAGTAAAAAGGCGATGTGAGATAATGCTGTGTTGTGTAATGTGATACTAAATATGACGCTTTTGTACCACTCATTAAATGCAGCATGTTAAAACCTGCTGTTTTATGAAGGGACAAAATCGGTTTAGGGAAAGAAGTTAATGATCTGTTCGTTGTACAGTATCTTTCATCCCATCAGATCCCAAATTGCTACTTGTTGTGCATGGAGAAACTCAGGAAATGCTGAATCCAAACTTGTAAGGAAAGTAAACCCAATGTTATTCAGTGTTCTTGAAGAAATCAGTTGATATTTATAATTGGGCATAACTGGAGTCTGTGTCCAACACAAAAAGTGCTAATATATTTCTTCATTTAAAGATGGGTCTAAAATCAGTAGAACAGACAAATGAGCTCTGCCAGACCAGAACCACTTCTCCAGCATTTCAGAAGAAAAGGATCTCTTCCAGGTGTTCTTCTTCTCACTATGCTTTACCCCTTGTTTTACAACATGATCTTATCAAAGTCACACCTGATAATGGATACAAATAGTGGAATGGGACTGTGATCAGTTATGCTCTGTGCTGTGAGCATTTATTCTGAGCTTTACAATGTGACCCTTTCTAACGAAAGGAGTGAAAGTAATTGTCAGTTTTGGTAAAACGAATTGAATGGTTTTAGCAATGGTCATGTATGTAAAGTATTTAGGCTGGGATCTCTTCAGATTTTAATCATTATTTATAAAGGGTAGATTTAATACTGGAACTAAATTCCTGATACAAATTGCTGCAGTGGAGTGACATGTAATATGACTGTTGCAGAAGTTACTTGAAAGTCGAATTTGTATGCAGGATATATGGAATATGCAGAAAAGATGAAGAAGGGGCAACTGTAATAATTTGTAACTCTAGTCTGCATATTAAGACTTGTTCAATTAAACCATAATCTTTCAGCCTGCTCAGTGAAGTGGAGGCACAGAGAATGCTGTTGTCTGGTTGTTCATCTAACTGTTCCCTCCCACTTTTTCTGTCTCTGTTTTGTTTAGGATATTGGACTAGGTAGCATTGAACGATGCAAAGGGTTCACTGCACACCTCATGCAGATGCTTGTGAGACAGAGGCGATCTCTTACTGCATTGACAGAACAGTGGATCTTACTGAGGTATTTTCCATCTTCCACCGTTTCAATGTTGGCAAGAAGTTTTGACAGTAAGCAAATCAGTTCAAGAAAGATGGAAAATAAGGCAGAAGAAAATAACAAATCTTTCCTCTGCTTCCCTATATTTCTCCTCCCCTCAATTAAGCCTAGATAGAAAAGGTTTATCCTGTCCCTGCAGCCAGTATTTTGGAATCAAAATAATTTTGTAAAACAAGTTAGGTGTATATGTGAAATAATTCCTGTGGTTAATTACACAGTTAAACTATTGAACTTACAGATTGTTGTATCCCTCTCATTTGGTATTGGCTTAAGTTAATTTTGTTTACATTCAAGTTGTTGGCTTGACCTGGGGCAAATAAATGATCTGGATGGTATACTGAGCCTAAATAAATAAAGCATCAACAGCTTACGAAGAAAAATTCTAGAAAGGTGGGACATACTAGATGTCAAAAGTGTAAAAGGAAAAGTGCATAAGAATCTTTCTTACTTGATGTGATTTTTTCACTCCACTGCTTGAATCAGCAGAGTCACTGCAAACGCCACCTTTGTTGAGCATATTTGTGCTCAGTATGCTGTAATCCATAAAACTTTCTGAAGTCAGGTTAGGATCTAGTACCTTTGTACAGAGAAGGAATTCTGGACTGTAGATTACTGGTGCAAAATTTATTCTAACCCCAGGAAA
Organism: Oriolus oriolus; assembly: GCA_013400235.1. Lineage (NCBI taxonomy): Eukaryota > Metazoa > Chordata > Aves > Passeriformes > Corvidae > Oriolus > Oriolus oriolus. The sequence goes on from VXBT01002909.1 coordinate 933,915, forward strand.
CTTGAAAAAAAGCAAATAAAAAAAACCCCAGTAAACAAATTCTTCAGCCTTACAGGAATAGTAAAACTTTCAGGACACTTAGCTGCATTACTATGAGTTTCATAGCAAATCAGATTTCCAGGGCTTTATAGTATTTCATAATTCAGGGAGGGAAAAAACACTAATTAAACAACATTTTTTATAAAAAAACCCTATTGTTTTAGTTTTTCCAGGAGAAGTTATTATCTAGATTTTGTAAAAAATTAATTTAGTTTAAAAAGCTAGAGCTTTTAAAAAGGAAGTACAACATAAAACTCAGTGATTATAACTTCTCCTTCTTTGTTCTTAACTAGGAACCTCCTGAGCTGTATACAAGAGATAGATTCTAGGTTGACTGCTGACAGAGAATACAATACAGCATTTCCTCCTCAAGACAATATTCAGCGCTGGACTGACAGACTGCAGCAGCTTTCCATGCAGTGTGTGATGGTTCTCGAGGAGCTGTCTTGGTTTATCCAGTGCTGCCCAAAAGAAGAGTCAGGCAGATGCAATGACAGTGAAAGGACCGATGCCAAACCCGATGTTTTTCAGGGTTCAGTACCTGAAATGGGAAATGTTCTTGCAGGAGTACCTGACCTGATTCCCTCAGATCTAAAACACTTGTCTCCAGTAACCATTGAGCAATTGCCTCCTGGATGCAGGATGCAAAATAAGGATCAGTTGTGGCTGCAGGTAGCTACACAACTGACTGCAATGATGGCAAATGTGAAGGCCATGAAAGCAGAAGTGGACAGAGTAAGAAAACAGTCACGTGAGACCTCCTTTTATTCCTGGTGAGTTCTGCACATGAACATCTCTTCTGTTTTATGGTCACGTAATATGTTGTTTTGCAAAATGCAGTGCCTGACTCTTTAAAGAAATGTATGTCTTCTCCCACTCCCATGACAAGTCAAAAAAATTTCTGCCTCAGCTTCCCACTTTGTCTTTGGTCTCTCAGGATTTTATGCCCATAGCTCTTCAACTAATGAGGTGAATGTCAAGTAAAAATCTAATGAAGAAATTTTCATTTTAAAAGAAATTTGTAGCCTATTTAATAATAATCTTATGTTTTTCTCCCTGCTTCAAACAGTGTGAATATAAGCTTGTTGTCAAATGTTTTATTTAATAAATTTAGGATGGAGATATGCTGCCTCTCCCTTATCCATGCCCAAGAAAAGGTTTAATCTTAAATTGGACTGTTTGTTGTTCTTTCAATGTTATGGTACTTCTGTTGCAGGAGAGACTTTGAAGTTTGCACATCAGCTGTGAGTTGTTTGCTGGAAGTCTCAGCCCAGTTACAAAATATAGAGTCCCTGTTTCTTCCAAATGGGCAAGACAGGGAAGCTGCAAATCAGATGGCCCTAACCAAGAGCCTGAAGTATATACAAGAAGAAGTTAATAACACATCTTCGGACTTCACAGCCTGGAGAACACAGCTTCTTGCTTCCGTGTCAAGTGGCAGTGGTAAGGATAATTCTTCTCTACCTGATTTGTAATGTTGGTATAGACACAATTTATTAGTTTGGTTATTGCTGAAGGTTGGCCCCATGTTCCTTCTGATATCCAAAAACTTCATGAAATTCAAACTTGCAAAATTTAGTCCAGAATTTATTTATGCAGTATAATTTTTTTACCATCTCCATTTGTGACGGATCTTGCACCATAGTCGTAGGTCACGATTGGCACAGAGATTTTGGTAGAACTGTGTAGTAAAAATTGCATAGTGCTGTCATTGTCCTTGCATAAAGGAAACATAGGAACCTGTAATCTGATGTTTCCATGTAAAACTGCTATGTTGTGGTTCAAAAGGAAATCAGCTGTCGGATGAAGAGTTTGTGGAGCAATTCTCAACAAAAGTGGAAACTGTTATCCATGCTGTTCTGTATGCTGTTCAGTGTTTGGTAGAGAGAAAAAAGGAAGGTGGAAAAGAGGAAGAAAAATCTTCAGAGGAAAATGGTAAGTTTGTCAATATACTTGAAGTGGGGAGCAGAAGAGTTTAAACAAGGCAAACTTTAAAATTTCTTAAATTGTGTGTGTGTCAGAGGTACCAATACACAAGGAAATGGCTATTTTAAGAGAAGTTGTGTATTTAAACAGGGTACATATTTCTAGATTTCTTACTATGACATTTTTAGAATGTCTGACTTCATCTCCATTTTTTAAATGCATTTCAAAGAGGATGCAGCCTTACTTGATGTGATTAAAGCCGGACATATAACTAAACTTTTGGATGAAGATCTGTCTGCTGATTTGGAGTCTTTACATGTGCAGAAGGCAATTTTAGGTGTTTCAGAACTCCTGGAGATCCTGAAATCTTATAGGGAAGACTGCACTTCATATAAACATAAGGTAAAATGGTTCTTTTCGAGAGTTTTATGCCTTAGGAGTCTCAAGAGATTTGGAATTGTGAATTACTTTGGTTAAATTTGCATTGCTTTTCCTTGCCCAGTGCCTTAGAATTAGAAGCATGTGAGAGAAATTGTGGACAAACAAAGGTAGTCTGTAGCAGGCTTAGGAGAAATTCAGAGATGCCACAGCAAGCAAGTCCAGCAAGAGAATGAATCATTTATTATATTTTACAATACCAAACATAAGTGAAAAACAGCAGGTGTGAGATTATTTACAAAGACCTATCTTACTGTTTACATAGCTTGCATAGCAAAGCAAAGTTCCCACAGAATTAGTGCAAGGAGATGGAAGATTCCTCTGCCCAGCAGCTTTTCAGTATCTACAGTAGTCTTCTGTAGTCTTCTGCAAAAGTCAGACATTCCTGTAGTAAGAAGACAAAGTTTTCGTTTTTGTGAAAAATCTAGAAAAAGCTCCAGAAGCTGTAGAAATTGTACTTAAACTGCTTTGAGCATCTGTTTTCAGTCACCATCATGACCCTCTCTGAGGTGCATGCCAGTAAGTACAAATAATGCCTGACAGCTCTTTTTGTGTTTTAACCGCAGTTCTTCAACCAGTCCTGCTATTTGCTGGTGCGTCTAAAGCCCATGCTCTGCAAGTATTCAGACCTCATCCTGTTCTACCTCACCGTTTCACTGGCATCTCACAGGAGTACTGGAAAACTGCTTTCTGTTTTAACCAGCATTTTTACAGAGCTTGCCCTAAAGGTAAGTTATTAGAGGTAACAGTGGGTGTATGGCAAGCACATATTTAATGTGTAAAAGTCTTGAGTAGAAACTAAGCTGAAAGATGTACTTACTAATGAGGAAGATTTTGAGTTTCTGTTCACCTTTGCAGGGGTTTTGTCTGCCAAAAGAATTACTTGAAGATGAAGCAGGAGAGGGAGCAACAGAGTTCCATGATTACGAGGACGGTGGCATTGGAGAAGGGGAAGGCAAGAAGGATGTGAGCGACAAAATAGAAAGCGAAGATCAGGCAAGTTCTTGTTTAATTGAAGCAAAACTGAAAAAGCTCTTGAAATCCATTATGTGGATGTCTTGAGTAAAAGAAACAGGAAGTTACTTTCAGACTCCTATTTTATGTTAGCTTTTATCTTTGCCTATCAGCTTATAAATATTGTTGTGATACTTAAGCTTTTAATATGTAGGCAAAATCCATTGTAATTTTTTGCTTTACCAATGATTTAGATAGAAGACAGTTTTCGAAAAGGTGAAGAAAAGGAGAAAGAGGATCAAGATTCTAAACCAGACATTGAAGGAGAAGACAATGCAATTGAAATGTCTGAAGACTTTGAAGGAAAGATGCATGATGGAGAACGGGAGAAAAAAGGTTTGGTTCTTCCACTATGGCAAACTTATAAGAAAAGCTATAGATCAGTCCAGTAATGGTTGATACTTTTCTATAACATGTGCATGTGTGTTTTTTTCAGCATATATCAGTTAACTGAATGGGGTGATGAAATTAAGGTTCAAAGTATGATTGCTTATTTGTTTATAAAGTTAAGAAAAACATTAACTTTCTCTCTTCTGTACTGAAACACCTTCTGAACTGTACACAGAAGATGAGGAAAATTCAGATGAAGAGGAAGAACTGGATAAGCAGATGGGCAATCTTGATAATGCTGAAGCTGATGATAAACTAGATGAAAGGCTCTGGGGGGATGAAGATGATGATGATGATGATGAAGATGCTAATAGTAAAACAGAAGAAACTGGACCAGGAATGGATGAGGTAATAAGGGAAAAAGGGGTAGGGGAAAAAAGTATCAAAGGAATTGAACTCTATTAACTTAATGTGACCTAAAATGGGAATTGCCTCTCAGAGCTCTTGGCCTTAGGAAGGAAGGTTAAGTTTTGTTTAGTGTTGTCTTTTTTTTCTGAAGGAGATGATGTCTTGTCACTGAGACTTTGCAAAGCAGATAACATAATTCAGTTTCTTTTGGATTTATTAATAGGAGGATTCAGAGCTTGTTGCAAAAGATGACAATTTGGGGACAGGAAACAAGGATAATAAAAAACAGCCTCCCAAGAAAGAGGAAAAAGAGCAACAGGAAGAGGACAGTGGAAATGAAGAGAAAATCCATGAACAAATTGACGAGGTAAAAATTATTTGGACTACATGAAGTATCTTGCTGTTAAACCACATTCTGTTGCTCATATCATGTGTTTCTCAGAATTTGAAATGCTTTTTTTTTAATAATGAAGTGCACTGAAAAAAAGTTAGTTCATTTCAGAGCTAAAAGTAAACCATACTGTATCCATTATAATATACATTGATTTTCTGATTCATATTCCAGAAAGGATTTTTTTTTGCAGCACCCTGAACTTGTAATGGCTGCCAAAACAGACTATACACTGAATTGATGTTTTGATGGACAAAGCTTTAAAACTCTAATTCTGTTGTGTTCAGCAGCAGAAACACCTTAGTATGCAAGAGTGCATTTAGCGTCTCCGAGAGTGCATATTCTGTTTAGAATGTTTCAGCTAGGAAAATTGGCTTTTGAACACAAAACATGCTGGTTTCAAGTATCACCAATTTATGTAAATGCATTTGCTGAAATAATCTTCCTGCTCTTCATGCATGAGTATATGTACCACTGGAAATCCACTTTTAACTGATCAGAATGTAATATTGTATCTAGTATTTCTCTGTCCTAGAGAATACAGTAACACCTTATTTCTTATCTTTGCCTATCCTCCCACTTAGTACATGCCGGTTATTTTTTTCCCCCATTCTTTTGCTGACAGCGTGAATATGACGAGAATGAAGTAGATCCTTATCATGGCCAGCAAGAAAAGGAGCCTGAAGTTGAACCTTTGGACCTTCCTGATGATTTGAATCTGCAGAGTAATGAAAAGAGTGATGATGAGGAGGATGAAGGTACAGCTGAAAATCTCTACAGATTCCTAGATGAAAGCCACATGGAAATGAGGGGGACAAATCAGATCAAGAGCCCTTTTTGTCTATAGAAAGGAGAGAGGTGGTGGTAGGATAGGATGCTGTATAACCACCAAGAAGCTGCAAATTCATTTGTGTATCAAAATACCAATATACCAAATGCAGGCCAGAGAGGAACTCAGCATTACAACATTTTCGTTTACCTCCCTTTCAAGGCACACTGTGGAGCAGGCTTTCTCATGTTATCCAAGTGATACAGCCTAACTTAGGCTGGAATCTCCTTATTTGATTGTCCAGTTGCTTTTGTGGTTTCATTTTTTTTCTGTTATACTTTCAACTATTTGTACTCTTAAAATTCAACTGACCCTCAGGAAGGTTAAAGGAAGTGAACAGAAATTCATTCTCCTTTATTGCTAGTTAGAAAGGAATTGTGACTTAGGAATTATCTGGCTATAGAAAATCATAGATTCTGTGTATAGAACTCAGTATTTTATGGGTTTTTGATAGGCTGGGCAGTTTTATTCCAAATATCTGTAATATTCACTGTCTCTGTACTTCACTGAAAGTTTTATATACCTTTCTGATTTTTTTTTTAAATCCAGAAGAAGAGAATGATTTTGAAATAGATGAGAAACCTGTGGATTTAAATGAGGCAGAGAAGACAGAAGAACAGAAAGAAGAGGATACTGGTGAGACAGAAGGAGATGATCAAGACGCAAAAGCAGCTGAAGAAGGCATTTCTGAAGATAAAGAGGAGAAGGAAGATGAAGGAGACAAAGATGCTCATGATCGAGAAGAAAATGCAGGGAACACTGAGGATGCAGAAGAAGAAGAGGAAGAGTCGCAACCACCTGACGAGAAAAAAAATGAATCTCCTGAAGATAAGGGAATCCCTAATGAAGACCAAGGCCTTCAACCTCAGGTAGAGTGTAATAAATAAAAGTATGATGGATTTTTTTTTTTAATTGCCTCATACAAGATTTGAGGATTGGATGTGTTCTGTGGTACTCTGAAACAAATTTGACATTGGTAGATACAATGTCAGTGAGACTCTTCATCAGGGTAACAAGAGCTATGCATATCAAACACGTGTTTCTGCTGTCTGTGTTCCTGCTGCCTCCTTGGCCTTGTGTTAGAATGGAATAGACTATTTCAGTTGGAAGGGACCTGCAGTGATCATCTAGTCCAACTGCCTGACCACATCAGGGCTGACCAAAAATTTAAGCATTTTCTTAAGCACATTGTCCAAATGCCTCTTAACCACTGAGAGCTCTGGGGCATTGACCACCTTTCTAGGAAGCCTGTTCCAGTGTTTGACCACCCTCTCAGTAAAGAAGTGATACTAAAGTCCTAATGACCATTCCCATGCATCCTATCACTGGGTACCAGGGAGAAGAGATCAGCACCTCTCTCTCTCGATGTCCCTTCATCAGGAAGTTGTAGAGAGCAATGAGGCCACCCTTCAGCCCCCTCCTTTCCAGGCTAGACAAGCCCAAAGTCCTTAGCCACTCTTTAATAAGACATTGCTTCCAGCCCTTGCACCAGTTTATTGCCCTTTTCTGGACACATTTAAGGACCTTCACATCCTTCTTAACTTGTGAGGCTCAGAATTGCACACAGCACTCAGGTGAGGCTGCACCAATGCTGAATACAGTGGATTCACCACCTCTTTTGACCAGCTGGTGTTGCTGTGTTTGATGCAGCCCAGGATGGGGATTGCCCTCTGGGCTGCCAGGGCTCAGTGCACACTCACACTGAGCCTGCTGTGGGCCAGCATCCCCAGATCCCTTTGCAGGGCTGCTTTCCAACCACTCATCCCCCAGTTGTGCCCAGCATTATTCCATTCTGAGTGCAGAATCCAGCATCTGGACCTGTTAAATTTCATCCCATTAATCATAGTCCAGTGCCCCAACCTATTTAAATCCCCCTGAAAAGGCCTCTTGTCCCTCAAGAGAGCCCACAGCACCTCCCAGTTTGTATCATCAGCAAACTTGTTAACAGTGTGTTCAACTCCTGCATCCGGGTTGCTGATGAACACATTGAACAGGAGTAGTCCTGGAGCTGAATCCTGAGGAAGAGCACTGGTGAGTGCCACCAGTCAGATGAAGCCCCATTCACTACAACCGTATGAGCCCTGCAATCCACCCAGCACACTGTGAATCCACCCATCCCACAGCTGGACAGCTTGTCCAGAAGGATGCTGTGAGGGACACTATCAAAAGCCTTACTAAAAATCCAGAAAAACTACATCCACTGGCTTCACTTCGTCTACTAGGCCGGTGACCTCATCCTAGAAGGGGTATCAAATTAAATAGGACTTTTCCTTTGTTAACCCATTCTTACTGTGCCTGATGACCTTATTCATCTCTAAGTGCCTTACAATAACACACAGTTCTCAATGTTTTTTAGAATGTTATAATTGATGTTATTTCAGGAAGAGGAGGATAAAGATAATTCAGAGATGGATGAACAGATCCCTGAGGCTGAGGAAAGAATGGAGCATGAAACACAAGGGCAGACTGGGCAAGAAAATCTGCAGAGTGACAGTGCTGTTGAGCTGGCTGGAGAGGCTTCAGAAAGAGACCAGTCTAAAGAGGTAAATTATGTGGAAGTATCTGAGTTAAAAATGCTAAATCTGTGAACAGGTTTTCAAGTTGAAATTAGGGAACTGCTGCCATAGTTTTTAAGAACTGCATATAAGATCTTAGTTTATACTAGTTATAAATTCACTGAAAAAAACCTTCAAGACCATGTAGATAAAACCTGCATTTTCACTGCTGTAAAGGTAAGTTTAGGGTAATTGTTGAACTGCAGAAGTGGCTTGTCTGCTCTCCATAAGAATTATACTTGCAGTTATGAGCCATTGGTCATTCAGAACAGAGCGAAGCAAAGCATTGCAGTTTAACATCTGGAGTTTGTTTACAGTGGTTGCTATTTTTGGTTACACTTGAATTTTTTTTTTTTTTCTTTCAGGAAAGTGGAACTGGAGCTTCAAGTGCAAATCAGTCAGAAGGCCATGAATCCACATGCATGGCCCGGATGGCTTCTCAGAAGCAAAGCAGGAAGAATACACAGGTTCATCTCTTATTTTAAAGTTTTGTTTAAATGTTTTAATATTAACCAGCAAATAGGCAGGACTCAGTTTCTCCTTGTTAGAACACTGTTCTCATTAGTGGTGGGTTACACCTCTTGAATTTCATGGTGTTAATTTGTTTTTTTCAGAGTTTCAAGAGGAAGCCTGGCCAGGCAGACAATGAGCGCTCAATGGGAGATCACAATGAACACATCCACAAGCGACTGAGAACCATGGAATCCAGCAGTGAAGTAAAGCAGGATACCACTCAACCTCAACAAAATGTGGAGGAGGCTGATGCATTTGAACATATTAAACAAGGCTCTGAACACTACGATGCACAGACATACGGTACAGTGGTATTTCTGGGCGTAAAGAGTTGTTGTTGCAGAATCAAATCGTGAAACACTCGTGTTTGCTGTAGTTTTTCCCTGTTTGCTTTTTAAAGTTACATTTAACAGTCCTTGCTTTGGTTCAAGATGCAGCACCATTTCACTACAATAAATGCTACTCTTTGGCAGTCAGGCTCAAACTAAAGATAACACTTTTGAAAATACTGATTTGACTTAATAAAATGGATTTTATCAGAATAAATATCTTTACAATCGATTCTCTTCAAATCTTACTTCAGTTAATCAAGGCAATAGCTTACTGACATGACAGAGCACAGTGGAGTGAAAGATAAAACAGGGGCCTCAGATCTCTTCTAAGTTCACTGAAACTGATACGCAGTGGCGTCAGAATCCAACTTTTTTTTTTAACTTGACCACTTCTCCTTCCACTTTCCTCTTGACAAGTGTTGTTGTCATTGTGCAGATGTAGCTAGCAAGGAGCAAGAGAAACCAGTTATGCCTCCTGAAGAAAAGGAAGAAGGAGACTGTGAAGATGCAGCAATGGAAACAGAAATGCAGGACGAGGATCTCAGAGCAGTAGACACACAGGAGCTGAAGCCAGAAAAAAAGAAGTCTACTGCCACTAAACCTGGTACATTAACTTAAAAAGCATTCTAAATATATGCTGATATGGATCTTAGATGTGTATGTAGGTATTTAGATTTGCATGTAGTGGATGAGTTTCGTAAGACTGATCTGTCGTAAGATGTCTCGTAAGGCTAAAATGCCTGCTCTAAATTGATTCCTCTGCAGCAGTATTCTTACCTCTGCCTAGTAACCAGCATTAGCTTTTGCTAAATTGATTGAATGAGAGGGGTTTGCTGCTTCCTTTCAAGTTAATGGTCTCTAATCTTTATCCACCACTTTGAAGAAATAAAAAGCAAACACTTCCCTGCTGTTCAACACAATGCCAATTCACTTAATTAATTGGCATAGAACAGTGCATTCCAGTGTCACCATCATCAGCACCATGTAACTCCACTGTTTTATGTATAACTTCAGGAAAAAAAGAAAACAAACCAGCAAGAAGTTTGAGCTGGTCTGAACAACATCTGGGTGGGGTAGCACCAAACTCTCACTGCCTTCTTTCTTAAGTGGGAACAAACTGAGCAGCTAACAGAAGTGGTTGGTAGAGAAGATAGGTCTGACTTGTCAGCCACACAGCCCCCCCAAAATAAGCTAGATAGAAGTGTCTCTTGCCAATTGCAACAGAAATTGTCATTTTGATGAATCTAAGTAAATGGCACCATAGCCTGGAATTTTGAAGAGTTTTCTTCTTGAACAACACAAAGTTTGGCTGGAGAGGGGAGATGAGTTTTACAAGCCTACATTCTTGCCTGCCACTCCCTTGAGCTTTCTTCACTTAAATCTCTTGCTAGATTCTTTAGCTTTATGATACAGGTGTGCATGTAATCAGTCTAGTTGTTTTTCTACATGATTCTCTAACTGTATGTTCTGAAAAACTAGTCTTTGAAACATTTCCTCCCATGCCATACTTTTTCTCATTTAGAATAATTCTTAAGAAATGAGTAGTTAAATGGTGTAGTACAGTAGAAATAGTAATAAAACAAACTCTTTAGTCCATTCTTTTATTTGTAAATTGATTTTTGATTTACATAAAACTGTCCTGTTAAAAAATTAGAGAGTAAAAGATAAGCTAAGATTGCCATTTTTAATGATGATTTTCTGAATGTTCTCAAATGACTTTATACCTCCTATCTTCTTTTAGAGAGGCTATGAGAGTCAGTAAATGTACTTCACCACTGGAATTGTCAGGTGTTAAAGATCTGTTAACTATTATTTTGTTTGTTTGGCAAGCAGGTTACAAGACAGAAAACACTTTGCATTAGGAAATGCATGGTTATCTGTTCCAGAGAGTTGCAAGATGTATTCATCCCATTCCTAGAATTAAATGTCTTAAAATTTGGCACTTCTTTCAAAAGAAAATGTCTAGGCTGCACTACAAAGCACATGAGATGCTCTGTAAAAGAGTCAAGATACAATATTGCTTCTTATGTTATGTGTGATCCATGAAGTCAGTAATCAGTTTTGTGGTTGTAGGACCAGGTGACGTGGAGCCAGAGATCCAGACTTTTGACTCGGAGGATGTCAATGACTCTGCACCAGAAAAGCTACCAAAGGAGACTGAAGAGAAGCCGGAGAGAAGCAGGGACTCGACCATACACACAGCCCACCAGTTTCTAATGGACACTTCCCAGGTAGGATACCCAGCCTGTGTTCTTTCAGCTACAGTAGGAGAAACAGACGGTTTCACTTGACATGTGTTAATGAAACTCTGAATGCAAAAGGCTAGAATTACTTTTTTTCAGCCAGCTCAGTACCTTGATATTATTTAATAGCAGAATGAAAAGTAACACATACGCTGTTGTATATGCAGCTGAAAAATGCCTTTAAAATTACTAGTTCTACCCATCCTTAGCATGGAATCTTCTCACACAGTTTTTTTTAGAAGCTTTTGTTTTTCTAACTGTAAAGAACTGTTCTGCTCAGATGAATCTGCAGATCAAATGCTTGGTTAAAGTGGAAAGCAATGGGCAAGGGTGTGTGGCCTGAAGATAACAAAAGGGTACATACAGAGTGATGAGAGAACTGCGCATCACTGACTTTAAAACACCACTGTGGACAAAGAATCCACTTCAGTTAATTCATTACAATATATTACTTCTTTATAAAAGCTGATTGCAGGTATTGTAGAACCTTTTTGAGCTTTTTATGAACGTCTCAATTTAAAAAATACCATGGCCTAGAAGGTCCTAGAGCTTCAAGTAACTCATGGTTTTCCAGTGCAAACTTCTGAGAAAGCACATTTTATCATAAAGACCTATGGCATAAAAGCAGTTGGTGGTGGATAACCAGTTGATAAAGTTAAAATATTTTCAGTGTCTGTTTTTTTTAGAAGGATTGACCTTTCAGTCATATAGTATGGTGTCCTAAGTACACACTTGGAGGGTGCTGTGTTACTGTTTCTGCACATAACACAGAAAGGATTGTGTGCCAGCTACACTGGGTATTTCTATCTTAATGCCAAGTGTTGCAGCTCTTTGGAAAAAAGGCTGCTGAATGCAAGTGTTCTCCTGTTCTTAAAATAATTGTGGTTTTGCGGCTTGTAGGCTTTTTTCCAATTGGCATGCAAAATGTGAAGCAGGAGAGGGAGCTCTTGCAGCACCATTTAAAGGGGAAGGAAAAGAGGCTGCTAGGGGAAAAGTGCAGCTTCTCAGCTTTTAGGGAAAGGAAGAAGAGAGAAATCCTCTCCATGTATATTCTTCCTCCCTTCCTTAAACCTGCAGTAGGTGACCAGTGGGACAGCTGCTGCTTTTGAGGAATGAGAAGTTACTGGGACTACTGAGTTTGCAATCATGGTCTTATTTTCCTTAATCCATAAACCTGCAGGTTATGCAGACTGTGTACTGCTGTTCGGCTAAACTGGGGATTTGTAAGTCAGAGACAGAGATTGTCAGTGGAGGCACAATGAAAGTAGAAGAAGTGTCAGAAAGTTTGGGTGTCCTTTAACAGAATGGCTTGTCAAATAGTATTTGGTGCCAGGTAAGGAGGATGATGTCATTCAGTCTTCAAGTGGTTTGAATTAAGCTTTTAAAAAATATAATTAAGTGAAGTATACTATCTTTTTGAAGATACTAGTTAGGTGTAGTGTTCAATAGTTTGGTCTCCATTATACTGTCATTAAATCTGGTGTTTGTAAGGATCATTTCACTGATTTATCTTTAAATTCTGTGGTTTATTATATTCAGTGTCATAGATGTTCCTAGCCTTGTTTCTATATTGATTATATCCGATATGGAGATATTTGTGGAGGAGGTATTTATCCTTCAGGTACATGGAAACTATTAAAAAACGTGGAGATTTATAATCTTCATTTAGGTATTGAGGTATTTTTTTGTTTAAAAGAATAAGAACAATGCATTTATACTTTTTTTATCATTTGTTATACTTTGGGGATCACCAGATGTGTAAACTTACTTTTCTGTCTCATAAAACTCATAATTCCACTTCTAGCACATCATTAGAGATCCTGAAGAGCTAAGAAAGGAACTTGAAAGGCAATTGGAAGCTTGGCAGACACAACAGCCTGGAACTCCAGAGGAGGTTCGTGACCTCATTTGAATATAAACCTGTCATAATAATCCTTCATTGCATTATTTCATCTTCTTTTACTGCTAAAACATTGAGGAATCCAAGCAGGCTGGAATCTAAATACTCAAAATCACATGATTTAGATACTATTTTTGTTGTTACATTTAACTTATCCTGAAAAAAAAATACATTATTCTTGAAGCGGGATGATGTTTCAGATTTTGTTTTGAATCTGAATGCAGATTGTCATACAAGACACCCTCAGTTTTAACTGGTTACTGCCCTCCTCCTACTGCCTTCCCCTTAGTGCACTGAGATTTGGTTTCTTTGTTCAGACAGTGTTCCCCAACTTTTTATTGTTTTTTCATAATGGATGTTAATTTCTCTGTATGGTGTAGGAGAAGGAAGCAGCGCAGTTGTGGCAGAGATATTTAGTACTGACAGCTCCTCTGTCACAGCAGCTTTGTGAACAGCTGCGACTCATACTGGAACCCACTCAGGCTGCCAAGTTGAAGTAAGTTGGGTCTTTCTGAGGCTTCTGATTTCTTTAAACTCATAGGTTTGGGGTGCTCTAACCTCTGTAAAACTGCAGCTTTATGTTGTTCTTGTGTTACAGTAATTATTCCTGTTTGCAAATGCCTCAATTTCCTTGTATGGGAACATTAGGTTATTTTATGAAATGCAAACATGACATAGTAGTAGGCAACCATCCTGAGGATATTTCATCCTACTTTTTTTTCTCCTATGCAACAGATGATCAGTCACCTTCACCATTTGAAGTGAAGTTAGAGATTATGTTAAACATCAAAACGTTCTATGTTGTTTATAACATTAAATGATTATTTTTTAAGAGATACAGACTTGTTTCAGACTGGTGGAATCTAAATTCAAGGTCTGCCTTCTATTTTAGGTACCTAGATGTAAACTACTTTTAAAAACACTGAATATCCATCTTGCATTAAAAATGTGGGGATTTTTTTATCTATAACTAAATATAAGTACTAAAATACTAATTTGGGATTTGTTATATTTTTAAAAAAATTGTTATTTGGTGTATATGCTGCATAGGCCATGGATTTCCAGAATGAGATTTTTGCTGATAATCCCTGCCTCAATGTCTTTTTTCTCAACTTTCAGAGGAGACTACAGAACGGGGAAGAGACTGAACATGCGCAAAGTGATCCCGTACATCGCCAGTCAGTTCCGAAAAGACAAGATCTGGCTGCGAAGGACCAAGCCCAGTAAACGACAGTACCAGATTTGCCTGGCTATTGATGATTCCTCTAGTATGATTGACAATCACTCTAAACAGGTAAAATAAAACCTTGCGAGAAGTATGGAGAAACTGCCTGTCATTGATGAGTATGGCAGCTGCTGACTTGTTTCATACAGGGCTGACGGCTTCTGGAAAGTCTGACTGATAATTCCAGAGCAGCTGTTTTTCCAGTCCGTGTGCTTGAACTCTTGTCACTTCATGCCTAAGAGATTTATTAACAAAAGATCAGTGAAAACTACATGAAAGGATGAGCTGTTGAGTTTGTTAGACAGAGGTATACATATCCACTGTAAAATTACATTTGTAGCCTACAAAAGGCTGAAACTTCCTTATCTGGAAGTTCATTGGAGCACTAAATAGTCATTCATGCTAGCTCACTTGTAGGGTTTTTATTAATTAAGATGGTGTGTTTCCTTCTAAACAGCTATTTATTTCATTCGTCTGTCTAAAGTGGTGTCTCCAAATCAATCAGCTGAAGCCCTCAAGCAGAACCGGGGTATCTTTATTGCACTGACTGTCTTACATAAGACAGACAAAAAGATAGGCAGTCTCTTCAGTTATTTTTTTTAGATGCTGAAAAATAATTTCAGTAACATTCTTCATATTGGGCTTTGAGTAAAACATTGAATATGCTATTTTTGTTGTAACTTTTTTCTTTAATAGCTTGCTTATGAATCCCTAGCAGTTATTGGAAATGCTCTGACTCTTCTAGAAGTGGGACAAATTGCTGTGTGTAGGTGAGTTTATTTGAAATCTTGACTTTTCTTCGGTACTTTAGAGCAGAATGTAAATACCAGTTTCATGCTGTAATTTTCTCTTCTTTTCTAAAGCTTTGGAGAGACTGTTCAGCTGCTGCACCCATTCCATGAGCAGTTCAATGACCAGTCAGGGACACGGATATTGCGTCTTTGCAAGTTTCAGCAGAAGAAAACAAAAATAGCTCAGGTACACAAGAATCCCTCCAGGGCAACAGGTTTGCCAATCTTTTCCAGACAAGATATCAGCAGCTGCATGGTTTCATGATCACTTTGTAACACTTGCTACTTTTTTGTATTTGAGAGTCTGATAGCAGGTTAGATATAAAGAAATACAATGATGGCTTTGCTAGCATTGGAACAAAATTAAATCCTGTTTGAAGGCTTCTCTGAAGATTCTTTAGTTCAAAAGTACTTAATAAATTTCAAACAGGAGTTAATACAGGAAAATGCCAAGAACTGTATCTGTGTTAGGTGGTCAGACTGTCTTAGCATTTAAAATAAAGAAAGATGTTCTTTAGAAATGTTTTCATTATTAAGTTCATTATTTTTATGGTTTTCTTATTTATTTCCTGTGCAGTTTCTAGAATCATCAGCAAATATGTTTGCTGCAGCACAGCAGTTGTCTCAAAATATTAATCCGGGTGAGTTTTTTTGCGTTCCTGTGCTTGTTGCCATGGCAGCAGAATGCTCACTACAGTCCCCAAGTAGGATCCTGCCAGGAAGGCTCCTAGGACTGAAACACCACTTGCATTGGGGCCTTGGGTTTTGCTTTGTCAAAAGCAATGTTTGCTTGAAATTTAGCTCAAAACCCAAGCGACACCTACTTCATATTTGTCAATAATTCACTAAAATTTTGTGTAAGCCTTTTTAAAAAGGCACTCCTTACCTGTCTCACTTTACCTCATGCTTGCAGGCTGTGTTAAGGCCTAGACTGTGCCAGCTTGCAGCATCATCCAGCTTCCTAGGGACCCTGACTCTCTCAACATTTCTGCTCCTGCTTGAGAGCTTGAGTTCCCTAGGTATCCAGAAGCACACTGCTCTGAGGAGGGAATTTGCCTCCTACCTGCCTGTCACCATCCTGCAGCTTTAGATCATGAGCTGCTTGAATTTCCCAGAAAAGCTGGAAGACTGCTTGCCTCGTGTCTGACCCATAGTTAGTCTAAAAGATTGCCTTGTGATAGTTAAAAGCTTGTCATGGTGGCACCTGTATTTTTTGTAAGTTCTTGTTTTTGAAGTACTCCAGGATATGGACAGTCTGGGATTTACAATCCACAGCTGCTTTACCACAGGGTGGCCAGGGTGTCAGAATATTCTGAGGGGGAGCAGCATCCAGTTCTGTTAAACTAGATGGGGATGCAGCAGCAATCAGCTCCTTAGGATTAGAGAGCTGGCAAGAGAAAAGGCTTTAGGATCCATGACCTCTTTCTGTAAAAAGACAAAGCCCTGTCACCTTTGGGGCCTGTCTGCAGAAGTGTGTTCTGCATCCCTCTGTAACAATAAGGGCATGCATTCCTGACTGTAATTACTGTGATTTCATGTGTAATTAAAGAATGACAGATACATAACTTAGAATGTACCTTTAGAGGGATGTATATGACTCTGGGGGAAACTTGGGTCAAGTAACATGGGTCAGGTAAAGTGGATGGTTGATGCTGAGGAACCCAGCACGGGTGCTATGTCTGATGTTTCAGGAGGTTTACTTCAAACTGACTGGACTGCCTTAACTGTGCCTCCAAGCCTATCTTCTGATTTAGTTTCTTCCAAAAATAACCCATTTTGGGCAGTCCAGGATTGTTCTCTGATGGAAACCAAGCCTGTTAAAGTGGGGACAACAGAGAAAAGCCTACACATGGACCCATAGGTACCTCTTCTAGAGGAACAGATTTGAGCTCTTATTTCATTGCAGCAGCTGGTGCCCTACTGAGCTAGGGGCTGGACTCTTGTAATTCTTGTTCAGTATTTAACCCCTAGGCGTGAAAGACAAGGCCGTGACTCAGTCTGTTTGGTATTTTCCATGACTTTCATCCTTGATTATAGTACTGATGGATTGTGGGGGTCATCTGTGAGTGGGTGTCGCCACCCCCTTCCCCCCATTAATTTCAGTGGTGTCACACATTACTTTCTTTCTTGACCCACTCTTAACAGCAGCTTAAAGTTAAGTCACAGAATTCTATTTGATTAAGAGTTAATTTCCTTAGGAATACTCCTTTTTCCATTATACCCACAGGGCAAACAGAAAAATAGGGGGTTTTGCCTTTTAAACTGATTACTCTGAACTTACTGGAATTTTAAACGTTCTTTGTGCTCAGAAACAGCGCAGCTGCTTTTGATTGTATCTGATGGCAGAGGCCTTTTCTTGGAAGGCAAGGAACGGGTGACAGCAGCAGTTCAAGCAGCTCGGAACGCCAATATCTTTGTTATTTTCGTAGTGTTGGACAATCCTAATTCCCGGGTAAGTGAACAAGGGAGAAGCATTCAGCTGCAGTGAATGAGAAACCGATACAAATCTTTCTCTTGGCTTTCGTAGTGCCATACAGCTACCTTATCTTTTGTAGAGGTCAGAGATACTGAACCCAACTGCAGTTTTTCACGTCTGTCAGATCTACCATTTCTTCCTACTGTGCTTCTTACCTTTTGTATTTAAAAAAAAATCTCTGCTTCCATGCCACAGAAAGGCTAAGTAAGAGCTCCCGTCTTGAAACAGAATGGTTGGAGCTCTTGGCCACCAGGGAAGCAGCTGGCAGGTTGACAGATTTGGAGTTTGAGAGATGCTTTGTTCCATCTCAGCTCTGATTCAACTTGATAATTTCTGACAGCAGTCTCCAGTTGACATGACAGCTGGAGCCACTATGAGATTAAACATTAGACAGAAGGGAGTATGTGAGTTATTTAGTGCCTCAGTTGGGAAAGCTGAGTCCTGCGTCTAGTAATGGGGGAAGAAAAATGTCTTTGGATGAGAAGCTGAAATATCTGGGAGTGTTTCAGGAAGACTCTGTAGTGCAGTAAGTGAGCAAACATAAGCCTGATAGTGAATTACATGGTAAAGACGCCAATTTTGTAGTTCATGTTTTCTTCCTGTATCGTTGATTTTGCATCCAAAACACATCTGCTACATTTATTGTTGAAAAACTAACAGTTCTCCTGCTGACAAACTGCTTTACAGGTTCTGAAGAAACCTGGCTGTAGTATCAAGTGAAAATTCTGGGTGTTTTTCATAAGCTTTTTTTTCTGAGGGGGAAAAAAAAGATGTTTTCCATAAGCTTTATTTATTTCTGAGCTGCTACACTGAGCAGTTAAGAAGTTACTTTACAAGAAGCACAGCTGGAGTTTAATCTGATTTTTGTCTTTGTAGTGTCTGTTTAAATGCTATGAAGTTTCTAAAGAATCTTCTATTAGAGCACTGCACAAATATGAGTTGAGCTCAGCACTAAAGAGCTTACAGACTCTCTTGGGAAGACATCAAATTAATAAAACTGAAGTGCCAACAGTAAACTCAAATCATAAAATGCTAAGAAAAGACAGAATTTATTTACAAGAACTTGCAGAAGCTTAAGTTTAGTCTCCTCTAGCCTGTAATTCATGGATTAGTACACTTGTATCTAAAAGGGCAAAAGCATTTAACTGATTTATGTTCAGCTTCTGATCTGATTTACCATTGAACACTTACAGCTTTTAATCTTAAAAGTATTTCATTAACTTTTAATCTAACAGGGGAGAATTATAAGTATTTAGAAAATAGGGTAAATTCTATCAGTGATCATAGAATATGTGTCTCATTTAGTAGTAACATCAGTGCTTTTTTTACAGGATTCTATTTTGGACATTAAAGTACCCATATTCAAAGGACCTGGAGAATTGCCTGAAATCAGGTCTTACATGGAAGAATTCCCATTCCCGTTCTACATGATCCTTAGAGATGTGAATGCACTCCCAGAAACTCTGAGCGATGCCCTCAGACAGTGGTTTGAACTGGTGACTGCCTCTGACACTCTTTAGATTTTGGAGACGAGGTCAGGACCCGATTGCTGCTGCTGAACCGCTGAAATACAAGAAACTGCATTTCACGGGAGGGGTCACAAGGCTCTCCTAACTGGGATTATCCTGCGGGAGCTGCCCTGGGGCACAGACTGTATAAGAACAAAATGGTTTGTGTGCATCCTCCCAGGAGTGTCAGGAGGACAATTATGCAGTGGTGAGATTCTCCTGCTATTCCCACAAGTAATGTAAAACCTGTCTCAACTCCTCTTGTTTATTACCTTAAAAAAAAAAGAAGGCATTTGTAATAATAACAGAGGTAAAATTATTCCTGCCGCTCTCTCCCTGCTGTAAGTAAAACCAGCTTCTAATGCTCCTGCATTAGAAGTTGAGGTGTCTTGCAAATAAAGCCTTCTTTAGCATCACCCATGTGGAGGTGCCTCCAGGAAGGAGTGGGGAGCAGGGGAGGCAGATGGTTTTGAACAACCAAAAAGTAAGTACTTGAATACTTGAAACTATTCTGCGGTTTTAACACATTCTTTTTTAATTATTGCCGACTTTTGCCTGACGATACCAGCAGGGAGTTTTCCGAATCACGCCATATGCAGATCCCTGCCTTACCAGTACACACTGGTGGGTTCGGTAGTAAAGGAACTTTGCCCGTCCGAGACAGGCGTTGGGAATGTTTCATAAATCCGGTGTCTTGGAGCACGGACGGGATTTTTCATTGCAAAGGCTATGCATCTTGTATCGTCTGTACTAATAAAGAGAGGTACCGCTCTTTGTAATTACGACGTCCTGTGCCTTGAATCGATCAAAGCTCCACTGAAGCCACGGACGCACCGTGCCCCTGCCTGAGTCCCGGGCCCCGGCAGGAAATGGCGGCCTTGGCCCCGCCCGCGCGGGGCGGGCTCGGCGGCCCCGCGGCGGGGCAGAGGCGGAGCCGCATCATGGCCGCCAGGCGCCTCCCGCCGGGCGCGCTCACCCTCAAGCAGGTACGGGCGGGCGGGGGGGCTGGGGCGAGCTGCGTCGTGTGGAGACGATGGGGCGCTCGGTGGTTGTTTAAATATCCCTCGAAGCAAAGCCGCCGAGGGTGCAGCTCGCAGCGCTGTCCTGGGGCAGCGGGCAGACTTGCCTCTCTCCTTGCCAGTTCCTGAGGCGGCAGCAGGTCCTTCAGTTGTACCGCAAGATCCTGCGGGCTATCCGGGAGGTTCCTGCTGAGCAGGATCGCCGCTACTTAAAGGACTGGGCCAGGGAGGAATTCAGGAGAAATAAGGATGCTACAGAAGAGGTGAGGATCGGGAAGCCGCAGCTCTGATTGCCTGCCCTCGGGAATGGTCACTAATGTCCTGTCCTGTGTCTTGGGGCTTTGTTTTGTAGCTATCGCTTCCAGACTGCTGAGAAGTCTCCAGTCCTCTGCTTCCTAGTTCGTTCCTTTTTCTAGCCGGGGCCCTAGGGATTGGTGGTTGAGTTATACAGACAAAGCCTTAGAGTTGAGAGAAACACCCACCTGCTCTGTAAAACCCATCTCCATAATGCCTGCGTACAGTTCTCACTACTGAGCTTGCAAAGGCAGTACACACAGAGGCATATAGAAAACAGGAGCTTGAATCCTGTTAAAAACTGAGTTTTAAAGCAAATCCATAAGCAAGTATATAATTAAGGAACTGGAGGAAATTAATCCATTTATTTACCTGTTTTTTAACCGTCTCAGAGACTGTAATGTTACATCACACAACGAAGTAGAGGACAGTAGTGCCAGTAAGAATTGTATGTATTTTTATGCATTAAAAGTCTGTGTGCTTGGGTAAAACCTATGCTGTGTATGGGTGCTTAGTTGACTAGATTCCATTCTGTTTTACAGGATGCAATCAGGATGATGATTACTCAAGGCAACATGCAACTTCAGGAACTTCAAAGAACACTTAAACTGGCAAAATCCTGATGTTAATTTTGTTGACAGTTGTATCTTCATCTGCTGCAAATAAGTACAGTGTTTTTTCCAGAATGTGGTTATAATGGCAGTTTTGCTGGCAACCTGATAATATTTGAAGGAGGAATCTACCACAGTGGGGGTTTTGTTTTTTCCTCTTCCTCATCCACTTCTCAGTTTGGCTAACCTCAGAAATGGAAATCACTTGGACACAAAGGACTTTAAAGACCTGCATGGATGATGTAGCATGTGCTGCAGGAAAAGCAGAAAGCACCAAAAATTACAACAGCTGTGTTAATGCCAGTGAAATGGAAAATAAATATATGCCAGATTATTTTGTCTGCTTTTTACTGTGGTAACTGTAAATGGTAATATTCACAATAACAGCTCTTCATGTACCATGCCAAGGATTTTCACCCAAATTTGTGATTAAGAAAAGAATTTGGGATAAATAAATTGGCCCAGAACAAACATCCTCTTAATGTTTTGTGTGTAGATGTTGATTTTCAGTAGTAGCTGAATAAAACTTAAAAGTGGAGGTCTTTATATATGAAAATGGGAGATTGTAGTCCAAAACATTTATTGCCAAGTACTTTCAAACTAGTATTTAAAAAGTCAATATATAAAGAAGAATTACAGGTAGAAAATACTAACTGCAAATGTTGTGGTTTGCTTATTCAAATGTTACACTACTCCACTTAAAATTGTTAGCTTGCAACTTGAGCTGCAGTGTATCTTTTTTTTTTTCATATAATTTAAAAATGCCTGGATGAGCTGGGGATTTTCTCCACATAACTAGACAGGCAGCAGTAGATAGATGCCTGACTATTTTAGGTTGTGATTCCAAGACATGCAGGAACTCCTCCCTCTCCCACTCTGCTCTTGTAGCTTCCTTAGGTGTTTTTCTGCAGCGTTGCTGAGCTGGACAGACTGGCAGCAAATCCAGTAAATAGGTATCACCACTGGCACCAGGGAAAGGACAGGAGAGTATTCCAGGCTACAAGACAAAGACCCCAGTTGGGAGCAGGAACTACGGTTCAGTTTTGTATAGACTGAAGCTGCTGAGCTTCCCTCAGTCAGTGAAAAATATGTATGTAAAAATGCTTCATTAAAAATTTACATTTTGTTAACATTTTCTGGTACAACATTTGTGTGTTGGGGATTTACTTTCCATGTTCGGAGAAAGTTCTGCTTAGAAAGGGATTTTGACTGAACAAGCCATAACCTATGCTGGCTGTTCCCCTTCAGCCAGTGCTTGGATTTCTGTTCCTTAATCAGGAGGCTTTACCCTGCTGCCTCATCATGGTGCTTTCCTTTCGGAGCCCAGAGCCTGCATTACTCCTTTGACTCCCAGTATCTACATTTCCAGGTTGTGGGCACGTAATCCAGAGCTAGGATTGACAGGCAGGGCCCTGGACAGATGCTGACCTCCTGAGTGCTTCATCTGCCCTTCATCTCCACTGCTCTGTGGGCTTGCCAAGATAAAGTTGGCAGCCAGAAGCCTTACGGAGTCCAAGTACAGCCTGTGAGGGTAGGTAAATTTACCTGCAGAGAAAGGTAGGTAGATCATACATGTGTTCTGTAAAGTCCTTCACAGCTGTGAAGAAGGGAGGGTTATAGAAAGGAATTAGCAGAAAATGCTTCCCTTTTTTACCACACACTCATTGGCTTCAGAGAACCTCTAAAATCAGTAACCTGCAGCCAGGTTACTGCCTTAAATTTCCTGGTAATTACTTGGGCCTGTGACTTTGGTAGCGTGGTTTGTATGGGAAGCAGAGCTAAAGCCGCGGCCTCTCCTTGAGTCTGGGCAAGCTCAGGAGCGTGGGTGTGATCAGTGCACAGCTCAGCCCTGTGCCTGTAACTTCTGAAATGGGTGCCTGCACCAGCCAGCAGAGAGCACTCAGTCCCTGCAGCCTCCCTCGGCACAGATGGCAGACTCCATTTCCATGGTTTATAACCACCAACAAAAAGCTTAGAAGTTGAAGTCCAATCTTCTGCTCCCCATTCTGAGTCAAGTGAGGGGACTGCGTAAGTTTTCTCTGGCTAGAAAATGTTACACCACACATTTCTGAGCAACACTTACTTTAATTGCTTGGCAAAACATTAACTTCATCCAGGTGATACAAAACTTCAATAGCATGCTTCTGCATTCCTACTGTAGCTTAAACAAAACTGTAAACACACCAAAGTGTCTATATTAGACTAAGAAGTCAGAGCAATAAAACTAGGATTTCCATAGCTGCAGATACACTTGTCTTGTTGTGACAGTGCATTGATAGGAACTTTAAAAATATCGTTATATAATATGCCTTTTTTTGCTTTATACATCTGCTAAGAAGACCAAAGCTTGGTTACTAATTAGTGAATGGTGTTCTTCAACACTGTGAAGTATATTGTATTGATTTTAAAGCTCCTTAGTACAGAAAAAAAGTATTTTTCTCCTTGGCATAACAGTACCATCCTGTGCTGGAACTGATTTCGAGCAGTTGTTCTACCATGATCTGGTAAATAAACTTACTTTTCTAGCAAAATCTGATGGAGCCTTCTCAGAGGTATAAGGAAGAAACCCTAAGGGGTGCAGATGCAGTGAGTTACAGTGCCTCTGGATTATCTGGAGTCTGTCAGCATGGACAGCATTGGTCAGTGAAAGTTCCGATTTTATAACAAAACACATTGATAAAACCTTTAAAATGTTGAGTTCTGTTCTGTGGGACTGTCCTAAAACCTGTAGACTCACCAGGGCCTGGTGTCCATTTTAGAGTTACAAGGAAAAAAAACAGAGAGAGGAATCATTCATAGGAACAAAGGTAGACAGTCTGGACAAGGTGCCTGGAAAAATATCCTGACTGCAGAAAAAGAAACATTTGAATACAGGGAACCAAGCTTTCACTTCCTTAGATAAAGGACTTTTTCAAGCTTCTTCAATAGGAGAGAATTCAGCCATGTGCTGCTTGAAGGAGAAGAGATTTATATAAAAATTACACCTAACAAATAGACCTCGGTTACAGTAAAATACTTGCCATCCATGTGCTAAACAAAAGTTCTCATATTACTGGAGCACAGCCCCAACAACAGCATAACCACAAGGAGCTCTGCAACCAGGACACCGTTTAAAAAAGACAAATCTGATTTAGCACTTGTTTAAGTAATGGAAAACCAAGAGAAAATCAAGGTGGTAGCTGAAGCCTCTGTACCTAATGGGATGAGTTGCCTTAGCATCTCCCTCCATGGTTACCTGCCGTCTCCCAGCTGGAAGCCTGCATCTGTCACCTACCTGGGCTTGTAATTGGAGTGGGTTCTTCAGCTTCTCTCTGCTGACTAGAGAGAGGCCCTGGGAGCATCTAAAATAGGATCAATAGCCCTTCATCACTAAGTAATTCTGTCAAAAGCTTTCAAACATCCTGGATTTATTTCAGTACTGGTATCACCACATGTAGCATACAGTGGAACCCTCTAGCCTGTGTCCTGTGTGCAAGTAAGGGAATTCCCTTTTCAGGAAGCAGTTTTGGTTACTAATGCAGTTTGGTTTCAAGCAGCATCTGGAAACTGAGAGTGCAATATTAACAGACTCTTGGAAATAATCTGCAGCATCTCTTTGTTATCAATATAGTTTGCATATGAACTCTCCTCAGTTACAGAGTTTCCAAAGTTACTTCTACTCCTGAAAAAGAGCGTTTTGTTTGGATGTAACAGGCACTACAAATATCCATCAATATACCAAATTCCCATAAAGCAGGTTCCAAAATGAGTCCTGTTGCTTGATTACCTGCCTGGCAGGTGCTAGCTCTCTTTCTGCACCTTAGTCCTTAATTTGCAGAGCTCCTCTTCTAAGCATTTGATGTGCTCCTTGAGCGCAGCTTTGTCTTGCTGCGCTCTCTGGTTCGCTTGGCACCGGGCTTCTTCTATCTTCCGCTCGTACCACTTCTCCATCTGCGTGGACACGGCCTCAAAGAAGTACTGGGTTATCTCCAGGGCCTGGGAGGTGTCTCTGAGCGGAGGGGCAGGCGGGGCCGAGGGCTGCTGCTCCTGGCCCTGCTGTGCCCCGGCGTGGTGCAGAGCTTTGTGCCTCGACTGCCCGCTTTTGCTGGACTTTTTTGTCTGAGTTCCTTTGTCAATGAAGTAGCCGCTCTGTGGTTCAGTCTTTGCAGGCTCAGTCAGTGGCTGCAAAGCAGCTTGAACTTTAACGTGTCTTAATTTGGAGCCTGAAAGCTCGGAGGAGGGCAGCTCCTGCTGGACCCTGTGGAACGTGCTGGCACTCACAGCTTTGTCCTTTGGCCTGACATCCTGAGCAGGGGCAGAAGAAACTGGTCCGCCAGCCACTACCTGTTGCTCCGTACCTACAGAATAATTATAGACAATATATTAAGAAAAGCTCTGGGCATTTATTTTAGCACTCAGAAGACCTCGTTGTTTGATGAATGATGTGGTTTTGTGTGTACCTTGTACAGGCTTACATTAGTTTATCACATCTTCACAGTCAGGTGATGTAACAGAAAGTCATTAAAAGAGAAAAGCTGGCCTAGGCAGGGAGGTGCTGCATTGTAGCTGTGGGGCTACAGATGGACAACAGGCAAAGGACATAAATATTAGGCAAAAATTCTTCACTGTGAGGGTGATGAGGCACTGGCACAGGTTGCCCAGAGAAGTTGTGGATGCCCCATCCTCAGAAGTGTGCAAGGATGTGGCTCTGAGCAACCTGGTATAGTGGAAAGTGTCCCTACCAACCCAAACCATTCTGTGATTCTGTGACTTCATCAGAGGGACATGTAACAAGTATCAGTCTAGACTTCCAAAGCAGGTTATGTCTGCTGATATTTATGAACTCCCTGCTTCTACAAAACTTGAAGTCCCAGTAATTTTGGAAAGGTCACACATTTCAATGCTTTTGAACTGTTCCAATGCAGAATAGCTCACACTCAAGTACCACAAGATCTCTTTCTAGTGAAAGATGGGGCGTGCCTTTCTAGTTTGATGGGGCATCCATGTCTGTTCACTTTGCATAGTGTTTAGGGGAGATATACATTGTATTTTACAGAAGCCAGGGCTCTGATAGCATTCTACTTGGCTATGGATACCTGGCCATTCTGCACATTTTTTTTTTCCTCAAAAGCTTCCTGGGCCAGGAGTTATTCAAAGCACCAAAGGACTTTTGCTTCAAAGACATAGTGGAAGCATCAGGAAGAGTCAGTGGAATTCCACCCAGCCACATCTTAAAATATTCCCAGTGGCTGCCTTGGAAGTGTATTCAAATCCCAAGACATTAGGCATATGGATGGGGGAAAGCACACCACAAGAATTATGTGGTTTTCTAATACAAGTGCCCCTCAGTGAATGAGCTCGCCCTTGAATGGATATGACATCTAAGTACCTGACGTGGTTGTACCCAGTGCTCCATCTTGTTTAACACAAAAGTGTTGCCCAAAGCTTTGTTCTGGCATCTGGACTCTGCTCCTTCCCCCATCTTCCAAGAGGCTATTTGGAAGTGTGATATAGGAATGCTGGTGGGAGCCCTCTGACTGCAGCACAGGCTGGTTGGCTTTACAGTCCTTGGCACT
This sequence comes from Oriolus oriolus, assembly GCA_013400235.1. Classification (NCBI taxonomy): domain Eukaryota; kingdom Metazoa; phylum Chordata; class Aves; order Passeriformes; family Corvidae; genus Oriolus; species Oriolus oriolus. Next base: position 960,312 of record VXBT01002909.1, read on the forward strand.
GTGGGGGTTGTTGTCAGTATCCAGGGTCTCAGTGAGAGACTCACAAGTGGACAAAGTTGATTTTGGTCTTGATGACCTGGAATCTCCAGAAAGCTTGAGCTCCAGATTCTGAATCTTCAACAAGCACCAGGTCTTCAGCTCATCAACCAAGGAAATCTATCAGAAAGAGACTGTAAATTACATGATCCTATGATGAGATCCTATGGTTCCTGGGCTGCTGAGGACATGTGGCAGGGACAAAGAGAAGCAAGCTGGGTATCTGTGAGCTTAGACTCCCTATTCAGATGTGCATGCTGCCACTGGGAATATTTAAAGGACTGCAAATCAGAAAAGGTGGAGAACTATGCACTAGCTAATGAAAGGCAGCTTCTTATAGTCCAAGCTACCACTTCTTAGATATGAATATGCTGCTTCCAAATCCAACTGAGTCCTCTGTCAGGGATGACTTGTTTAGTCATACAGTCAATGACATTTTCTCAGTGCAAGGAACACGACATGGTCATTTTTTAAGAGTGAAATTCAAGTTAGACACTTCTGGGGGACAGCTTTATACAATTACCAACCCCTGCTTCTCTGTTCATTCAGTGATACAGGTGAGTCCCCCACTAAATGATAAATCACTAACAGCTTTCAGATTACTCATGTGCTTAATAAGTGTCAGGTGCAGATGCATTTAAATAATTTTAGGAGTAGCTCTTTTCACTCTATTGTTCATATGACATAATGAATTTAGGTCAGGCCCTCCTAGGCACAAGGATATTTAGTGTGTTTAGTAAAGCCCAATTCTGTTTTTTCAGTTGTTTCAATTAGACCCAACCGAGCAGGAACAGCTGACATCGCTTAATTCAGTTCACCTGATGTATCATTCCAGCATCTTGTTTCTTAAATGGAGATTACAAGGAGATAGAGCACAAGCCTAGATGTTCAGAAGCCAATAAAATACTTACGTCTCTTACGAAATAAAAATTAAAGCTGCCTTAGTTTGGTAAGTACTTTTCTTTGGAGAAGAGTGTTTGGTGGATGTTAGACCCAAGTATCTTGATCAGTATCTTATGCAACAATTATCACAGCTGTCAGTCTTTTTACACAGATTTGGAATGGTCTTACAAACACTCATGACATTTTCCTAACACAAATTTCTCAATTTCTCAGTTCTTGGAAGAATACCAATAATGAGAAAACAAACTGCATTTTAAATTCACCTGTGTGAGTGGAGAAACACAAATTTCTCAGCAGGTTTTAAATGGTGAGTTTTTGCAGAAGCTGGAAGGGCAAGAGCTGGATCTCTATGGGAGCAGTTATTCTTGTACTGCTGGTTGAACAAGCACACAAAAAAAGACTTTCCTATTGTCAGTAACACACAGCTTGGAGATGGTGCCGTGTTGCTAACATCAGAGGAAAGAACTTCAGCCTTTAAATACATAGGGGGGAAAAGATCAGATAGAGGGGAAGGGAGAGATTCCCAGGGCCCACAACCAAATGGATGAGAAGGAAAAGAACAGCCCAGATCTTAGCGTTTTTTTACTATTTGGATATGTTCCTGCATATGTCCTCTAATGAAGCAAAAGCTGAAAGCACAACTGTGAAAAATTTACTGGTAGAAATTTTTGCAAATTACTATGTTAGAAAAATGGTATTTTGTTGCAGATCCCTTACTAGAGACACACCAACTTAAAAATTACAGCAGTGGGACTGGATTTCACATTCCTCATTTCTAATGCAAAAACTTCATAAATTTGGTTTAGTGACTAAGATGGTGGATAGGAATAATTTAGTCTTTGGAGCTCTTTTACCTGTTTGAACAGATGAGACACATGTCTGATATTTTCTGCCTGCTGGAATGAAACTCCTGAGCTGAGCTGCCAGGGGATGAACTAAGAGGGAGTAGCTGTTTCAAGCCCTACCTGCCGCTTCTCCCCCTCACTCTTTTCCAGCTCCGTGTGCTGCTGCAGGCGGTGAAGGCACTCTGTCCTCTCTGCCGACAGTCGCTCGGCCATAAGCTTGTCCAAAACTCGGAGCTGTGGGGAAAAACACAGTTCAGCTGAGATCATCGTGTTAGAAACCAAACTCCCATCTGTGAAACCTGTAAACCAAAGTACAGTCTGCCTTTCAGTCTTCATTTCTAGGAATGCTGCCACCTACAATTAGATGTAGCTTGCAAAGGTTCAATCACAAAACTGCCAGTAACTATTAAAAATAAAAAGTAATTTAGAGGATCTTGAATCTCCATGCATACATAATTCAGCAAGAGGGATTTTGACAATTATGAACTGACCAGTCATAGGACTACCTTCTTTTCCTCTTAATGGCTCAAGACCTTAAGACTCTTTGTCTAAAGAAGCACCAGAAGCCACTTGACACACTGAATGTGTTTTTTCTCAAGACACTAGTTTGCAACATCAGTTCCCCGTGGAATGTCACAGTTCCCTGGACTTGAGTATTAAGAGTTCAGGTTTGCTTTTACAACACAAGAAGCAAAAAATGAATCATTACAATGAAAATACTAATTAAGTTTAAGATATGTTTCTAAATCATATGGGCAAGCAGACCTTCAGGTCATATTCTTACTTGATGTTGAGTTTTGCTTTCCATCTGGCCCAGCTTAATGTTCATCTTATCTTGTACTGTCCCAAGCTCAGCTCTTATCTCTTCCACTGTTGCCTCCAGCTGATTCTCCAGTTTATTTATCAGGGGCTCACAACGACATCCATTTATGGGTGCCTGAAAGGAGTGATGATACATTTACTTGCTATACCACACCACCCTCTTAGCACACTTGGAACATTATCACAGCCTCCTTCAGTCAGTTTTGGGTTCTTCTATCCCATGTACTGTATCTCACCCTCCTGACAGTATCTTACAGCAGCTCAGCAAATGGGCTGTTAGTTGAAAAAGCACAGCCTGCACAAGGATTGATCTGATGTGTATGGACACACGCTAACACACAGCAGTGTTGCTTTCACTGGGGCTACAAGCAGCACTGCGCTCAGACCCTGTGTGCTGGCTGAGGGAATACCACATCTATACCCCATGTCTCAATGCTATAATTCTCCACTGTAAAAAAAAATCTGATTTTGTGGGTTGTGTGCATTTGCTTTTTAACCTAATGCCAGTAATGTGCTCTGTCCTCTTTCAGTACTGAATGGTGAGGCCTCACTGCTTCTGTTTGCCCTCACCCTCCTGGCATTCAGCTGCCCCTTGCCTGCTGGGCGCTCCTCTGCCTGCCTTTGACTCATGCGACACCATCCCACGGCCCCTCTGCAAGGGCAGCTGCACTGACCACATTTGAATCTCTCTGGGAGATGGTCACAGAAGGCTCCCTTAAGTGAGGGCAGCTAAACCTCATCAGCTTCCTCTGCAGCCCAAAGGCAGAAACTGGCTCCTTCAGGGGCTGTGCCAGCAGCCCAAAGCAGCTGCTCCAAATCCGTCTGCAGAGGAGCCTCCCTCTCTTCCTTAGCCCCGCAGCAGTGTTTCATAAATTGGGGGTTATTCCCTCACCAGGGAAAGGTGGGTGGTTTGCTGAGCACTAAAGAAAGCTTCAGAAGTACATGTACTTCAGGAATTATGTTTGCTATTCATGGCCTCGGGGCATCAAAGAAGACAGACAAGCAAAAAAGAAAAGGAGAGAGTAGTGCCATGTATTTCAGGAAAAACTGTATGGGACTCCAGCTCTATTGAGCTAATCTTTGTGAATAGATGAGATTTGTATACAAATCTCTTCTATCTGCTTTCTGCACCTCTCTGCTCCCCAAGTCCTTCCTATGGCCCATTAGATCCCCAGGGCAGGGAGATACTCCTTTTAATATATGAAAGGTCCTCCATCCTTCCTGATATCTGCTAGAGGACAATTCCACAGTGCCCCTGTCTGGAAATTTTGCAAACATTACACTGAGAGGCTGGAAAGCAGTAAACAGCCAGTAAAACCTTTGAAGTCTGACTTGAATGATCTTCTTCAGAACCTGCTGAAATTCTGAACTACAGGAAGGGACTGACAAGAGCTGATGGATGGATGTGAGAAGCTAAGGAAATGAAAGGATAGACCTCCCAGGAGTACAGGAGGGCAATATTAAGAAAACAACAATATAGATGTCTACAGCGTCTACAGGATAATTTAATGACTGGTTTTATGCTATCTTATAAATGTCTACTGGTAATTAATTGTGTAATATAGCAACTAAAATATCATTCTCCAAACTAGAATAAATGCACATTGACTGGTAGCTCCACATTTGTTTACCAGTTTCTATAGAAATCCTGCCCCCAGTAAACATAGAATCCCCAAAGACCTGTTGCAAAACCCAGAAAGAACTGCAACAAAATCTATTGAGCTTACTCAACCTCTTGGTTTAGGTAGTAAACTTTTGGTGCTCACATGCTGCTTTCCCCTGGCAAATCTCTTTGCATCTCCTGTCAGAACTTTTAATGTTTCAAAGTATATCATGAAAGTTCTTGTTTCATTTCCAATCACTGTTCGCCCCTTATCTTTGCAGATCAAAACTACTTAAGTATGTCTTCTTTCACGGGCACAAAACTAGCTTATGGTTTGCCAGAATTCAGGCCAAAATGCAGCTGAAGCCCAAGCAAGGAAAACCAATCCCAAGTCATGATTTCATGCCCCTGAGAGTGCAGTTAGTGGAGCGTATTTTCTATCCGTTAGCTGTGTCCCAGGTGCACACACTGCTCGCAGTGTCTCCCTCTGAGAGGGCAGTGCCTCACCTGCATCACCTTCCCGTCCTTTCCTCGGTAGAGTGTGTAGAGCTGGTAGGCTCGGACCTCGTGGGGAGGGGGTGGAGAGGAGCAGTGGTGTTTACTTCGGCGCTTAGGCACGTTCTTCTGGGGCTGAGGGAGTGTCTGCTGATCAGCTGGGGAGATGGGGTCCGAGAGTGCTGAAACCTGCATGACATACACACAATGTTTGGCCTATAGGAGCGCCTTGGTAAACTATTCCTGGTGGGAATGGGACAAATCCTTTGTGACAATTACACCAAAAATCAGTTTTATCTGAAGACTATTTCTGCCCCAGGAGCATGGTGGGGCTGCTGTCCCAACACGCCAAAGAGACACCCACACCACTTCTGAACAGCTATCCCTTCTCTCTCTGCTGTTTTAAATCTACTGATACCTTTTCCTTTGGCTTTTTCTTTTTGCTCTTTTTCCCTTTGGGATCTGGTGAGGCTGACCGGGGTTTATCCTTCAGATTGTTCTTCCTCTCTGGCGGCTGCTCGCTGCTTGGTGTGTCATCAGCAGCTGAGACACTGCCCTGCTTGAAGCAAAGACACGGAGTTCAGAGCAGTTGCAGAGATGGGGAAAAGGAGCCTCTTCCTCAATTGCCCAGTTTTAAGCTGCTCTGCACATGTGAGTGGGAAATGCTTTAGCAGCAGAGCATGACAGACTGCCTCAGGCAGCTGCTGGAGCCACGCACGAGTGATGGCTCCAAATGGACTGAGTCCTCATGAGTTTTAGTGACAGCCCCTCCTCACAGCAGATCCAGCTGGTAATGCCAGGCCGTACCTTGCTCTGTACCACTTCATCCCGTGGCACCGACTGAGCTCGCCTTTCCTCCTTCAGTCTCTCTCTCTTCTTCCTCAGGCTTCTCCCACGGTTAAAACGTGAGACCTGAAGGCAGACCACACTGTTACTCAGTGATGTCATGCTCCTTCCTACCACAGAAGACAAGTAACAGAGCAGACCTTTTCCTTGCCTGTCTGAAAGGCAATGGATAAAGGAGAATGCACTGCTAGATGGAAACCGATGGGCCGAGCAACATGGGTGTTTATGGCTGTCAAAACACACCACCACTGAGCTCAGTCTGCTGGGGCACTCTGCTGTCCCCTAGAAGGGTGAGCACCTCCTCTGCTGTCCTTGGGCTCGTTCCCAAGCCAAGCCCAACCCTTTTCATGCAGAGGTGACAAGAAGAAGGAGGGCAAGGATTGTGCCTGGTCTCATGCCCTCCCACCTGCCTTCTGGCCTGAAGAGCATTGCAGCATTTCACACACAGCTGCAAAGCATAAACAGGACATAAACACTTTGTCCCCATGGCAAAGCATCCTCCAGTGCTAACCACCATTCTGGGGATGAGAGATGCCTGAGGCAGGCAGCAGAGTGACACAGCTCAGGAGCTTCTGGGTACAGGGCAACTTCCTAACCCCTGGGCCACTGCAGGGAACAAGTGCCTCCGACTGCTCCACCCTCTGCCACTCAGGACAGAGAGACCCCTGGCAGCACTTCATGCTGAGGCTAGATCTGTACACTTTGCTCACCTTGGGGGGGTTGAAAGGCTCTGTGTCAATAGACCTGAGGCCAGCCCACAATGCCAGCAGAAACATAGGAACCTTTCAGAGCAGAAGACAAGGAGCAGGGGATGCAGCCTCCCAAGGTTAAGTGGCCTCAGCTCCATGTGTATGTGTGTGTTGGGGAGAGATGTGTAGCGTACCTGTGATGCTTTAGTGAGCAGGAGTGCAACCTCGGGGTTATTGTGCTGTCTGGCAACCTCTAGAGGGGTCTGGCCTGCCTGAGAGGAAAAAGAAAACAGCATTTCCTTCAAAACACAAGCTACTGGAAACGTGGAATTTCTCCAGCCAAGTTCGGTACATGCTCAGTGCACAAGAGTGAAGTGACTAATTGCTTTAATTTACCCAGATATAATTCAATCCTTCGCAACCAAGTATTTTCTACCAAGCCTATGAAGAATGTTGAAGGGACTCTACATTAATATAAAATAGCAAAGAAACTCTGTGTCCTGCTTACATTGTTGACAACAGATGCATCAGCCCCTGCCTCCAGCAAGAGCTTCACCACCTTCTTGTGGTTTAGAGCAGCAGCTACATGGAGTGCAGTATCCCCTGCCTGCAAGTCAGAAAGCAGAAAACAAACTTGTGACACAAGTCCTCGGGTCTCACCCTACAGAATTCACACCTTCCTAAAAGATGCTCAGAGATGAAAAAAACCTACACTTACCAATGCAACAACTAAGCTTAAGTAAGGCCTGGTCAATAAAAAATAACTGAGTGGGGAGGAAGATGACAGGAGCAGGCAAAGAGCTACTTCAGCCTGGGTCTGAGAAATGCAGCTGGGGCATGGGTGATCTGATTTTTCTAAACCAAGTGACACATGATGCGTCTTGGAGACAGCCCAGCTCTCCCTCCAGCAAACGGATATCACATCTGAGGGCAGAACAAGTTTTCCCACCACAACCTTCTCTTCTCTTTTTTTTCCCCAGGTTTGATTATTGGGTGTGCAGGTGGTCATGTATCACATTACTCAGAAATACTCAGGGAAGTACCGGCAGCAAGATGGTTGGCATTCTCTTCACAAGATTCCTCAGGAAAAACTGATTTTGAATCAGAGCCAGGAGGCAATCCGGGTTCAGCACTAACACACTGCCCTGCCCTTGTCCTGGTGCAGTGAGGTGAAGACAGCCATGATCAGATTTGAGTGCTGGTAACAGAGCCAGCAACTGTTCAAGTGAGAGTGGACACGAGTGCATAATGCTCTCCTGTCCCCCTGGTCTTGCATCTTGCCTTCATACAATTAGATCTCTTCAGGACTAGTGGTTATATATTGCTTGTTGCTAATTTAGATGAGGTGTACTCCTAAATCAAATCATTCTGTGGGCAAATAATAGAACAACTTTGGGTAGTGCTGGGGAACGAAGGAAAGGGATGCCTCTCTGGGCCAGGTTCACACCAGTTGATCTTAATATTTAGTAGCTCATTTTGCAAGTTAAAAAACTCATTTCCAAACAAAATTACATAGTAAATTTAACATGCTGAAACTCATTTTGTTTGCTGTAATATCTCATAGTGAAGAAAGAACATTAAATGTACAGTTCAGAAAACATCTTTATGATCCTCAACTACACATGGAAAATTTCCCAGGAGCATGAGAAAATGTGGTTAAGCACCACATAATATGTTTATTTAGCAGATTTAACATGTTTTAATGTACTAATTTCATTCCCTTCTACCACCCAATTAGGCTATGCTATAGGTACAGCAATCAATTACTTCTCTATAAAACAACTATGGATGATTAATCCTAGTGTGGACTGATCGTTAGCTTGAATTTAGAGCATACTTTGTCTTCACTTTCATGTCCTCTTAATTCCCCCTACTGCAAAGCACAGCAAAGAAAAGTATTTCAGAGGAATCCGCACTTTAATAGCATCTAAATGTCAGTGAGTTGTGCTTCACAATGTCTCTGTAATGGCTATAAGATCATTAAATCACCTCATAAATAAGCAATGCTTTAAAGAAATAATGCAAATGCGATGGCAAAATAATAAACCACTGATATGCCATTACTTTAAGGCTATTCTTAAAAGCTTAGGCATTTGGTGGTACAGTGGAACACACAGAGTGAAGCGGGATTACTTGGGTAGGAATTCCTCTTCCCAACAACTGGCCGTATGCAAAGGGCACAGAGTCACAATGAGGTTCATGCACTGACCTGGTTCTTTTCATGGACAGAACAGAAAGCACTGAGCAGCACCCTAATGATGGGCAAGTGATTATAACGAGCAGCCACATGCAGACAGGTATCTCCTGCCTGCAAACAGAAACAAAGCTCTGAGCATGTAATCACAGTGAGAAAGCCTGTACTTGTCATGGTGTTCAGGGATGAAATAATCCTACTAAATCAGAAAGAGCAGTAAACACCACAAAACTCCACAGAACAGCAATGCTGTCTTCTCTGCAGTACTAAATCTGCTATCATGGGTGGGAAAGAGCTGGGGTCAGGCAAGGTGAGAGCATGAATTCTTTAACCACTGATGGGAAATACTGGAAAACACTGGAATTATAAATGCTATTTACTGGCACTACAAACCCCTAGTTAGTTATGTTTTCCCATTAAATCTATTCTTCTGAACCACAAACCAATGCAATTTGGAATCTCAACTTAGGGTTGCACATAGTGTAGAAAACATGAGTGGTGGCCAGAGCAGCATTTTAATGAAGGGTGGCACTTGTGCAGCTGAGCCTGGGAGCTGGGACCAAAACATCACAGATTTCCATTTCTCTGCCCATTTTGATATCAAGCAGGGCAAAAACATCTGGCTTCCTTTTGTAGATTTTTTTTTTCTTTATCTATCGTGCCAGAATCACTATAAAATAGGAGGAAAGCTGTCTGAAACTGAAGCCACCTTGCATCTACCTCATTTGACAGACTGATACACAGTTTATATGATCTGCAGGTCTGAAGCCTTTCACCACTGTCTGTGCAACAGGAAAACCCGATTTGGCTCCTTCTAGTCCTGCTAAAGAGGTGCACAGGTAGTGCATCGCTCAGTCCTACCAAAAGAATTCCTGCGCATGATGAATACAATGGTTTGGCAGTGGGGTTTTTTTCAATATAATTTATAATAAAAATCATAGCTTAAAGCCTTTCTGAGTATTTCTACAAGTTAAAGCAATACAGCTAAAACAAAGTCACACAAAAATGAACATGTTATTTCCAAAACTCACATTATTTTTGAGGTCTGCTCGAGATCCTCCAAGTAACAAAACACGAGTACTCTGGGAATGGCTGTTCTGGCAAGCCAGGTGAAGAGGTGTGTTACCTGCCTTAGAGAAATACAGGAAAATATAAAAGCCATATTTAGAAATTGGACATAAGCATTAAAAAATTAAACCTCTTTGCAACAAGAAGATCCACCCAAGGGTGGGAAACTGTTATTTTCCCATAGATATGGGGTGAATGACCCCGGAGACTGAAATCCCCGCTTCATTCTGGCAATGGCTTACCTGGGATATAATAAAGGCAGAAATAGGACAGTCTAATGATACCTGCATTGGTCAAATCTGTTGACAGGAAGAAAGAACTCTAGAAACTGTCTCATTCATTAGTCTCAAACAGCAGTGTTAAATATTTAACTGAAAGAACTATAATTCTTGTGTTTCGGGTTTCCACCATGCACAGACACAAAAAAACAAACTGCCATGGCACGGGATCTTTGATCCCAGCCATGACTGCTGCAGGGCATTGAGCAGACTGGGTCACAACTCCTGTCTCCTTATGATCGTAACACAAACCAGCTTGAAGTCTGGCTGGGTCTGTAGGTGTTCTCACTGGGCAGGATACAGATTTTAGGCTATCAAGAAGCTTTGATGTTCAGGAAGCACACCGGTCTCCAGCCAAGATGAGAAGGGAGAGGAAAAAGCCACTCAAGCCCCAGAAAATCACATGCTATGGTTCCTCAAAGAAGAAAATGTGCAGAAATGGACAAAAATCAAAAAGGTGTTGGCTTGTGTATTGTCTTTCTAACACGGTTTTATTGGTCTGACAACTTTTTCTGGCAGCATGTGGCTTTTGTTGGCCTGAAAACATTCAGAGGTTTTGGCTCTTGGCAGCTAGAAATTAAATCACCTCAGGTAAAAAGGTTTACCAGGCTTACTGCGCTGCCTGTTCACCTTGATTACGTCCTTTAATTTGTCCCCCTTGCTTTCAAGACACAGATCAAAGCTGCAGGGTTTGAATTACAAAAGGCCAAATCTTAGATGTGGTCTTAGGTCTTCACTGCCATATTACAGACCTGAATGTAGTCCCTAAGCTGTGGCAGACACGAACATTTTTCTTCTCAGCTAAACTGCATTTAAGTGTCAATTTTTTCCCTCCTGGCTTTATCTCTGAAAAGCCTCTGCAATGCCTTTATCATTTGCTGTTTGGCAGTTGGCCCTGGTGGGAAGGCAGAGGTCCTGTGCAGCAGGTGAGGACCTCAGTTCTGGGAGAATCACAGTGCCAAGGGTCCAGGCTCACAGAGTGGCTCATCTGGCTCATCTCCCATGGGATGACAAATCTCTCACCAGCTTCTGAGAGGGAGAGAGGGTCCAAGTTGTGCCAGTCTGGGAATCTTCACTGAAATGCACAGACTGATGGAGAATCTAAAATTAAGGCTACAACTGATCTCACTGGATGATCTATCACAGCAGAAGAGGTTTTATTAAGCCAACTTAAATGAAAATAAACTGCACCTCCAGGGTGATTGCTGCACAGGAGGAACACAGCTACCCAAAACACAGTGGCAAATCCTTCCCATCTGCTGCTGCTTCACAGGTCTGGCAAATCTAGCAGGCCATATCTGTCCCGTCCATCCAAAATCACACAATGCCCAGGTGTAAGCCAACAGCCTGTGGGATGCTCCTGCACATGGCACTCAACCCTGGCTGCCAGAAAAGCTGTCATAATGATAATACCTTGTCATCAGTAACACAAAAAGCTGAGAGAACAGAGAAACCATTTTGGGATTAAGTAGACTTAAGCTCTTCATTTTTCTTGAAAACAAAAGGGTAAAAGCACGTGCAAGCATGCATGATTCCCACATTTTTCAGCAGCTCCTGAGAATATACCTTGTCCATTAGAAACCACCCAAAGAGTGAAATGCAAAGGGTAAGACTGCGTGGGTAAGACATCAATAACTAGCAAGGGAGCTGCTCAGGGAGTATTTAAGCTTGCCAGTCATATTTCAGCTGTCAGCCCTGCTGAGCTACTTTGTGCACATATTTTCCCAGAGAGGTTGCCTCCAGCTGACATACACTGGATTGTAAGCTGAATCTTCTAACTCCCTGAGGCACCCAAGCATGCAGGATAACCAGACTTGCATCTTAAGCCCACACCTTTGTACAGAAGTGTATGGTTATACATAGACAAGCGTATCCAGGGATAGGCTCACAAGACTTTATAGTCAAGCATGGGAAGTTTTCTAAAGTACCCTTGATACAAATGTAGGGGGACACTACGGCAAAAGTAATTACAGAAAATAAAAATTGGTGGTTGAAATAATACAAAAGAAGGAATACACATAAAACAATATTGAAGATAATGTAATTGCAGACCACAAAGTCACCACAGCTGTACAAACATTTGCTTCCATAGTGCATATATACACGTGCACAAACAGAAACACTATGCCCAGGCAACATGCCTTTTTACTCTAAATCTTAGATTTTGACCAGCTGTCTCCTTTATTTCCCAGCCCCTTTCAGTTGTTGTTTTAGAGAGACATTTACCAAAAATGCTCAGAGATCCCCTAAAGCCATCCCAAAGCCCTCTCCCTGTCACGCAGGGCACAGTGCCAGCCGTGTGACCTGAGGAACCCAGCAGCACAGCCGTCCAAACCCGGACTCTACTCACACCATGGGCTGCTACCACCATTTCCTGGACTATTCCATTAACTTCTGAGTTACTGAATTGAAGTGCCCCTCATTTATAACAATTAGAGTGGAACTAAACCTGTTTACTTTGTTATTCTTTCCTCTAAACGGCTCTCAAGGTATTATAAATACCAAAAGGAACATAATCCAGGTTCATTACACGATCCTGGGAAGAGACTCTGCTAATGTATGTGGAAGAACTTAGTAACAAAAGGTACTTTTTTTTGTTTCCCTCTGTGGCTTACATTCCTTTGGCTCTTTAATTTCTGGAAAGAAACAGATTTTCAATACCATTTTCTTATTAGTACAATTCATTTCCATTTTAAATCACACCAATCACAATGAATCTCCTCAGTATAAATTAGAGCACCATGGAGATTTCCACAGGAATGGCAGTGTTCCTCAGCTGTAATTAATGTATCATTCAACGTGTTATTGAGTTTCTCCTGCGTCAGCTGCCAAAATATGAATTTCCTAATGCCTGTGGATGAACCATCCAGGCGTGATAAATGAAAAGAAAAAGAAGAAAAAAATCCCACCAAGAGCTGGTCTCCCACCTGCTGAGAAATGCCGTGGCCAGAAATCTCCAGTTCTGAGAGACAGCCACCTTAGACCAGAACTGAAAGCTCCTCCTCCATGGGTCTCACCTTGTTCTTGGCAAGAACGTTGGCTCCTGCTTTAACAAGCACTTTGGCAGACTGACTGAATCCATGCCAACAAGCTTCATGAAGAGCAGTGTTCCCATCCTGAAGAGCACACACACAAGAGGAGAAGGTTAGGGGCTGTATAACCAACCTACTCTCAAAAATATTTTCATTTCCTACTAGCTTATTTTCTATTTTATTTTTAGAAGACGGTAAAAATACTGTTATTTGTCTGGAACTTGAAATTAGTTATATTTACTCCTAAATTAAACTTATAGCCTGGGATTCTCAAGTTTCTGGGATAATCATGGGAACTGTGCAGTGTTTTGCGTAGGGCGTAGTATGGTTGTATATTCCTTTAATTCATCCCTTAATGAGCTGAGAACAGACTCTTAAACCAAAAACTATCAGCCTAATATAAAAGCGTAACTAAATCAGTAATTTGTATTAAAGAGAAGGTACAGCTTTTTTTTCAATGTAATTGTTCCAATTACTCTCGAAGCATCAGACACTTACTAAGGAGTATAAACTGTAACTTTCTCTCTGAGACCGTAATATTACTGACTGCCAACGCTGCCATCCCACAGGGCTTTTGTTTTGCCTTTTACCTTGTCTTGTCTGTCCAAAGCACAGCCCTCTTGAATCAGGGTTGCTATTATATCGGTGTTCCCTACAACAGCAGCCCGGTGCAACGCTGTCTGGTCACCCTGCAAAAAGAAGCAAATTTGTAATTGGTACAGTTCCCACCTCATTTTGACTCAATGCAAATGCAGACAACATACACAGGGGCTGCACCTTCGACACACACACTGTTTAAATCCAAGCTGCCTTTTAAAACAGCTCCCATAAACAACTACCATCAAAGTTTCCAAGATTAATGAAGTTATTGAAAGTATCAGAGAGCTACAAACCATTTACAGAATTTTGCAAGTCATCACAATCCCACATACAGCGCTGAAGCATTCTAAAAACATGGCAGTATTAGAAGGCAGTGAATTGAACACATTCAGCTCCATGTGTCTAACAGTCAACAGTGTCTGTAGGGAACTAAAGGGAATTACAGGCTGTCGTAACTCATCATAATGATCCTTCAGGACTTACACTAACTGGATAAGGCTCTCCTGTTCTGGCTCTGATTGCTCCATCAGCCCTGCTTAGGATAAGGAGCATGAGATGAGATCGGTCTCTTCAGCACCTCTGATGAATTTACCAATTAGTGCTAAGAGTGGAGGCACCTTTACGATGAGGACCACAAGTGCACGACCGTCCACTTGTTTCACTCGAGCAATTGAGCGATCTTCAGGTCCAAATGACCTTCATTTCTCACTGACCTGCCACATAGCAGCAACAAGCAAGTCTCTTACATCAATTTATTTCCTTTAAGGCCACTTTCCAAAAGAAATTATGCCGATGTGGTCACCTTGTCTGACTGCCCATCTATCTCCTCTCTAACAACTGCTGAACTCATTGCTCAGCTACAGAGCCCAAGGTTAGTTTTCTGCAACCCTTCCAGAAACTGAAGACTACGGAGACTTAAACCACTGTCCCTGCCCATCGGGGATTATCTGTATGTTTTCATGTACCTGTTGGTGAGAACCTGATAAAAGAAGGGCAAGAGCAGGATTTACGAAGCAGCGTGTAGGGCTGTAACACAGGGATCAATGGGAAAATGAGCCGCAGTAGTTCCACTGCGGCCACAACAACCGGTCTTGGCTTTCCTTTGAAGTTGCTTTGAACCAGCAATGCTTCAGCATTCAGCCCGAGTCCAGGAACAAAGACAGGCTTCAAAGCTGCACACAGACTTTTTTGGGATGAATAAACAGATTGGGAATCCCATCAATTTCTGCTTATCTAGATAATGGTCACCACAAACACATGCAGGGCAGAGATATGCCATGTGTCCTAAAGAAAAACAGCTTACGGGAAGCCAAGTCCTAAACAGATACAAAATTTCTCTGCTACAGTTCTTTATCAGATAATAGCATATTATATTAATTCCTAAAACTAGAGGAATTTCTGTATTTTCTGTTCTGGAGTGTCAAATTCTTTAAATAACTGGCTTATTTGAACAATTTGTTCTCAAAGGCAATTAGCAGCTGACTTAAAAATTGTTCTTGGTGGGGTGCTTATGCGCTAATGACACCAAAATAGTTATTAATCTTTTAAAAAATGAGCATTGCCAACCACAACCTTTCAGTAATCCCTACCAGTAAATCATTAAATTAGCTTATAATCATGAAGTTGATTTTAAAAAATTGTGTTGAAGCTGCTTTTTAAAAATCTGCTATTTTTTTTGTTTCTAGAGGCTACATATTTTTACTTTTGTTTTTGCAACTGGAAATGTATTTTAAGAGATAAAGACAGTAATGCTTCCAGGAAGTGGGACTTTCAGAAAAACAAGAAGTACTGGAAAATTGACAGCATGGCAAGTGCTCTGAACTTATGTATTTGTTCCAAATTCAAAGACAACCAAAATGTTATGGAACATGTCCAGATTATACCATCTCACAAGTACAAATGTCAGATAGTTACCGGTTACTATGACTACATGGAAATCTGCTCACGAACAAACTGAGGAAGAATTTCATATCCAGTTTTTGATAATGGCACTGCTACTGTTACTGCACTAGTGAGCCATGTGGGACAATGCAAAAGTCATTTTATCTGACTATCATGAAGTGGAAAGTAATCTGCCAACCTACCCCTGCCAAGGGGTATTGATACACCAGCAAACCTACAAAAGATATTATAAAATAGACTAAAACAAAATGGCAACTGCGACTGCAGTGGACGGAATTTGAACAATGAATGGTTGGTTCCTACTGCTTTACAGTCAGGAAAATTACTCTGGAGAAGACCAAATTGGGGACAGGAAGGGATTGCACAGGATTTGGTTTGTAATTAAGGATCTTCTTACTGGGACAGTTTAAATCAAGGCTCTTCCTGTCCTCATCACAGTAACCACAGCGAGGTCAAAGACTATTCAGCTTTTGGGGCTTTGCTAATATGACAGCCACTTTTAACAGTGTTTCATTCAAATTTAAAACAAACACATCTGTCTGTTTGGAAAGTGGGCAGCACACCTCACTGCTGCGAGACCAGGTCTCCCTTGGTAATCCCAACCCGTGTGCTGGGGGGCCATACACTGGGCATGCAGAGCAGTACTGGGACAGCTCCAGCCATGACTGTGCTTTGTCCTAAAATATATTCTGGCCTCTGAAATGGAAGCCTACGTAGGTGAAGGGACACATGTCCCGCAAATGGCAGGCTAAGGTGCCTCCTGCCCAAGGTATGGGCTTTGGTGCTGACATCGTCCCTACATGAGCATCCAAGGGTAAGGTCCAACTCACACCCTGACTGGACAAAATAAATACTTCATCCATGCAACAGGGAGTGTCAAAGGATATCTCAAACCTTGTTTCACCAACTGAGGCACCTCCCAGTGAAGAGAGGGTACATGTCAGTGTCCTGGTGAGGGTCTGTCCCTGCTACCAGCAGATCCCTCCGCCAGCAGGACAGGGCAGCACCTGGTCCACTGTTCCCTTCTACCTCAGCACAAACTTTAACCTTAAACTGCTTAAAGTGCTGCGGAAGCTGAACCACCAGGTTGTGATGGCTTCTGTGCGACAGTCAGTGAGCAACCCAGCCATGGAGGGCACAGCCATCCTATAAATAACAGTGCCTGCACCACTGCACACTAACCTGCCTTCCCTCCCCATCAGCAGCGGAGCAAATCCCTGCCTTGCCTTTCATGGAGTCTGAGAAAACAGATGAGTTGGGTTTTTTCTGCAGCATGAATTTTCAGACAGTGTAATCACTGACTTGTGTACCTTTTATTAATTGCTAAAATAACTGTCTCTGAAAGCACTCACTAGAATTCTGCCTTTAGCAAAGCATTAGGGGTCTGTTCCAGAGGCTCAGAGAGCAATTACACCAGTAAATGTGTATTAACTGTCCAGACTATTATGTTGGGCACAATTTATGATCCTATTTGCAAGAGATTTATGCTTTAGGAACAGGCTGCAGATCAGTAACAATGAAGAGAGACAACTCCAGTGCCGTGTCACAGAAACCTGACCTTGACAGAAACAACAGTCTGCCCAAATGCAGATGTGGGCCCAAAGCCAAAAAGGCTCAATAGAAGTAAGGCACTAAGGTCTACACCAGTGAATCTTAAACCCCCTTCCTCAGACTCTGCCCAGCCCTGAAGGCAACTCAAACTCAGGAGATTCCACTCCAAGTGTCCATGCCCTGCAGCTCCCCTCTCCTCTCTGGCCCTGTGAGTGCCCTTGTGACACGCTGATGGAAGAAGCTCCACACACTTTGCAGGTATGGCCATCACCCTTCAAAATTAAGCCAGCAAAGGAAGTGGCCACTGGCTCTTCAGCAGTAGCCCAGAGGTAGAGGTACTCGCCCAGTTTGTCTTGCCATGACAGCACTGCAGTGTTGAAAGTCCTCCACTTCTAGAAAAAAATCTCGGTATTCACTGGGATAGTAGGAGGCTGACACTGGGAGACTGGGATAGAAATCTGCATCCCCTGATGCAGAGGATGCAGGACTGCACATCTGAGAGCTCTACCTGTAACGGGGCTCCTGCACAGAAGCAGGTCCATTTCCAGAGGGGGAAACCACGCTCTTTACAGAGGGCTTAAACACCTGCTTTCAGGAGAGGCTTACAGGCTGGGAGTCCTGAAGAAAGGCAGACACCTAAATCTTGATTTTTCCCGACGGACTTCAGCATTACCCTTTCTTTAGCACTTTGCTGGCATGGCTGGTGGCATTTGCTCAGTGTCCTGGTGTTTGCAACTATCTCCTTGAGCTTCCTCATGTGCTGACTATCTTAAAACAGTGGATGAAACCACTGAGAACAGGCACTTGGAAATTGGGCAGGCATCTATTTACATCTGAAGTTCACCTCAAGGGAAAGGAAACAACATAAGTGACTTCCAACACAGTCTTAGGTAGACTCTGACAGATGTCCTGGGTTACTGGAGTCTCTATTACAGATTCCACAGACCCAAATTAACGAGATTTTGTTTACATCAGTTTGTAATACATGTTACTTTTTCCTTTCTCTGATTAAAAAAACCCCAACCTACAACCACATTTTTTCCTGCGCATTCCTATTCTCCACAGCATCCAACAGTTGTACAATCTCCTTTAAAGCCCTTCTTCCATGTCACACTTTGCCTCCTCACTTCTATGCTTGCAGAAATGAACTGACTGTCTTGCTACAGGTGAATTGCACCAAGACCATAGAGCGGTTTGGGTTGGAAGGGACCCTAAAGATCATCTTGTTCCAACTCCCCTGCCATGGGCAGGGACACCTTCCACTAGACCAGAGTGCCCCATCCAGCCTGGCTTTGAACACTTCAGGGACAGAGCATTCACCACTTCGGCCAACCAAAAAACAACCAACCAAAATAACCAGGAAAAACTCATGGCTTCAATCCCGGATACAAAGTGCTGAATGGCACTTGTAAAGTCATATAATATAAAATCAAGCCACTAAATTCACAGTAGAATCAAAATGTTCTAAAGTTAAAATAAAACCAAGTGTTAAATACTTGCAGGAGCATACAAGCATATGTGGATATCCTGAAGCAGCTGTACACAAAGGGAACTGAAAATGCTCTCATGTTTCCCAGTGTCTCTGTGCTGCTCTCTTCCTCTTTTGCTACAGAGAGGCAGTCATGATACACAGTTAAGAACAACTTCACTCTTCACAATAAATGATGATGCATGACCAGCAGAAGTGATCAAGGCATGAAAAATAATCATGAACAAAACAAATTACAGCTTAAATGAAATGGGACCACAGGAATAAGCCACTTTGCCTATTTTCATTCAGCCAGAAATGATTATGAACCCTGGGCTATTGTTCCATTTGAAACTAATTTTCTGCTTCTTAAACTGGAGCTTCCAGAAGGGAAGTTTCCAGGCCTCTAGCTTTTGTTTTAAATCAGCTTGTTTTCCCAGTTAGATTTTCAGGGTGCAGACAGGGCAGGAAACTGGATGCAGAGCACAGAGCACCAAGCAGGCCATGCAGCCATGCAGCGCAGGAGCTCGGCCATGCCGGAGCACCGCACCAGGATTCGCAGCATGCACTGGGACAGGCGGCAGGCGCAGGGCAGGGCTGGTGCACAAGAGTTCTAACCTCCTTCTCTCTTTCTGATCTTCTAGGTTCCTTCCTAGCCTTTCTCTTCTGGTTTCTCTTATTTTTTTCATCCTTGATTTCCTTCACCGGGACAATTTTCTCCTGGACTATTTCTGAGGTGTGTGCTGTATGGACACTCATTGACCACTCAGAGATGGCATTGGGATCCCAGTAAGAGTTGTCAGTATTGGCAGGGAGAAGGAAAGAGTCAGCTCCCGGAGTGGCATATTCTACAGAGCTGGACTCCACCGGCTGAAATTCATAATAATCCCACTCCAGGCCACTGGAGGTCATTCTTCAACTAGTTCTTAAGGCTCTTACCATGTTTAGGGAATATATCTGTAGAACATGAAAGGGAGCATTTTAATCTCTCCACAACATTTAGCAGTGTTTAAGTTTCTGCTTATCATCTGGCAAATTAAAACTTAGTCTTGAATTTGATCAAAACTCCAAAATAAAGTGTTTAGGTTTCTCTCATTATTTTGAAAAATAAAACGTAGGTCATCTTTTTGGATTTTTGTGTGCTGTCACAACAATGCCATAGACCAAGATCAACAAAATAATTTGCTTTTCAATTAAATATAATACTCCACACACAGGCATTTTCATATCTGAACCTAAATATGTATTCCTGAAAAACAGCAATGAAACATACAAATGTTAATCAACACTTGAGACTAAGATGTCTTCACTACCATATAAGCACACAGTAAAAGTGACAGAAGGCATAATCAATAGATTGCAACTAAAAAAGACTACAAACATATCCTGTGGGGCGTAAACTGTAAAATGGATTATACGAGGAGAAGCCATAAGCAGAGAACCTTCTTTGAAGACCTATGTAGAAGGAAAGCAGAAATATTTTCGTTAATATCTATTGCAAGAAAAATCTTTCTTTGGAGTTTTAGACTTTCTCCTCCTACAAGACAAATCCAAACATACTCTTTTGAGATTTAGCATCTTCTGAGGCTCTCCTCAATCCCAACCAAATTACTACTACTACTAAATACAGAGCTACACATCAAAATAGATTTTAAACAAACAGTATCTATGAATCCAGTATTCATCTGCTCTGCTCATATTTATCACCACATTTAGAAGCAGTATCCAATTGTCGTGAACAAAGCCCCTGAGAAGCTCACAAGACAATATGTCTTCTACGAGCTGAGTATTTCTACAAGTGCAAGACATCTTCACTGAACTGAAATAAGGCTAAACACTGATTTACTGTTTTTCCATCATGGCTATCATGTTTACATATAAACAGCCTAGACTTTATTCCTAGAGGATTAAAACAAATGAACCAGACTTATTCAAAAAACAGTTTCCACAGAAACCCAATTTAACCAAATCAGTGGAAGCTCTTGCTTTCTTAAAGCAGCAGTTTTCTTTTCTCAGGAAAACTGGCTGTATTTGTAAAGTATCTGCAACTTTGTCTTGAATACCTAACGAATGATTTCTGCTGGGAGAAGTCAAAAAGCATACCCAGAATACATCTGAATAAACTGATTCTCCCACTGCACTTGCAAATCTGCTCCATTGCACAGATGTGCACAGGGAAAGAATAAAGAGCACGGGAAGCTAATTTTCTTCCTGGAAAAACAGGTTTCCCTGTAGAAATCTGGCCACATGAGTACCCCAGCCCCAAGCTTGTCAGGCAGACTGCTCACGTCTCACAGGGAATCAGCTCCTCATGCAGAGAAAAAAACAGTCTTCCAATTGCTGTAGACATTTAACTCTCTAGATGCAAACAAACGCCCAAGGACATTTTCAAAAGGCACCTAGACATTTCCAGTGTCCTTCTAATAGTCATACAGGTGACTCTGCTAACACCTTTGGACCTCTATGGCCTTTGAAGTCTCTCCACCTGATATATTACAGGGGGAAAAAAGCAACCCTTCCTCAAACTTCTTCCAGCATGCCATCAGAAGTTAGCAATTAATTTGAAGAAATCATGGTTATTTGACTGCTGTTGCACATTTCAGCCTACACCTTTTTTCACCAGAGTGAGGGAATTAATTCCACGTTACCTGTCACTCCAAAGCACCTTAAAGCCCAGTACAAGATTAGAACTACTCCTACAGAAACCCAAGAAATTCCAGTAACTTACATATTTTACCAAATGAAAACAAACTACCATTTGCTAAATTCAAAGCTGTTTTTTGTGCTGATGCCTCACCACACAATAACCTCAGAGATGTGACCACCCCGACACGAAGCATGGTGCCATCAGGACGACCTCCCCATGGCACAGCACTGTGCTACGGGCAGCTGTTCTGGATGCTGAGGAATGGGTCTACTCAAAAAGCATCTCCCAGTTCAGGCAAACATCACAATGGGCAGTGTCCCCTACCTGATGTCCTCCAGCGGGTTCCCACAACAAACTGCTAGTGCGTTTCTACAAGAAACGGCAGACGACGGCTCTCACACCTGCCTGGCACAAGCAGAGCTCTTATAAAGCTCTGCAGCTTGAACAAGAGGACCAAGCTATTCCCCGAGAACCACCACATTTTACATTTTTTCCCATGCACTTTTGCATCTCCAAATTAGAGGTTACATCTCTGAATTGGAAAATAGAGAGACAGATTTTGTTTTCATTTAATCCTACTTCAAAGAAGTGAAGGTCTACTGTTATTTGCAAATCACCTTTTCCCCTCCACCCAAAGTTAGATGGTTGTATCTACTTACATCATCCTGAATATCCAGGTCACAACCTGCCTTCAACAAAACCTGGACAACGTGGAGATGACCCTTGTAGGCAGCAAGATGCAGGGGGGTCCGGCCATGCTATGAATGAGAAGAGAATAATAATACCTTAAGATGAATTTTTATGCATGGTAGTTGAATAGTCATCATTCTTCTGCTTGTACCTCACTCTCTGAAACCTGCAGCAGTATCAACTGACACATATTAGTGTGACAAAGGCTTTACCTTAGTTTTGTGAAAGCTGCAAACTTCTCCACCTTCTGCAACATTTCAGTTTATCCCGAAGACACTCTACAAAAGGGGTATTATATTCACATAAGGGTACTTCCTTACAAATTCAGATCCGGCTCTCTGTCCATGCCTTAGCAGAATCCACGACCCTTTTGTTTCCGTCCCTCTGGAGCACAGAACTGCCAACTGCTGTCACCTTCCCTCTGTACAGCCAAGTTGCAATAGCTGGCTAATTCATATACTGTAATGAGCATTGTCTTTGCAATAGAGGTTAAGAATTACTGAACTGACTCACAGGACAGGTGCTCCCCTGAAAAGGAATGGAAGACCTCTAGCCACTCCAAGTGACTCTACGTGCACAACAACCAACTTCATCTTGCTAGAGATCTGTCAGGTTTTTTAGACAATACTTATTTTTACCTCTCTCCCTCTCTAAAAATCTCAAAGTGAGTGAAACACCTTAAGATCTGTGAAACAGGAACACTAAAACTGTCCACTGCAGATTATTTGATGGCAACAAAGAAAACAGGATTCCAGTAATTGCTAAATTCACAAAGTACCTTCACAAAGAATGCTGTTTTCTCTGCTAGGCATTTTGTGAGGGTCACATTAAAAGCCACATTACTCTTCACCTGTATCTATTATATATCTATTCCTTCACTACTGGTGTTACTGTCTATTTTTCCACCCAGTGATTTACCCTGCAAAGGAAGATAAACAGCCGTAAGACTTCAACCACAGAAGGGGAAAACACTTCAAGAGCTGTCTGACTAGTGGCTTGAAGTACACAGAAGGCAACCATTGGCTCTCTAAGGTTTTAAGCAACTTCTTCAGTAAGAAAACTACTTCAAGTAAGTAATAAACCAAGCTCAAGACAAGACTGCTTTCATATAGCAAACCCCATACCCCCATAGCTGGTAAAGCCTTGTTAACTCGGGCTCCTCAGAGCAAAAAGGAAAAACACTGTTAGAATCAACAGAATGGCTGAGGGCAAAATGTCTGGGCCATTACTGATTAGTTGTGCAGTGCTTCGGAAACATTAAGTGTTGATCAACTGTCCTACATTATTGACTTAAAGGGGCAGATCTGAGGACAAAATCCTCACCCACACTATGACACATGGGTCTCAAAACCCACACATCGTCCCCTGCTGGCAGCAGCAGTGCATTCCCATGTGAGAAACTTCCATTCTTGCCCTGCTAAAGATGTAGGAAGGGCTCATTTTTGTTACCACCACTGCCCCTGGGCACCATCCAGGCTCCTGCCTGCATGCCTCTGGCTCAATCTGGTCACAGGTCCCTAAAATCCTGTCCCTATATCGAAGGGCACCGAGCTGCACTGACCACATTTCGTTCTCCGTCAGCCTGGAGGAGAGCCAGGCCTATACTGCTGTTCCAGCTAACTCAACAGCAGGAGGCATAAAATCCCCAGGCAACACAGGGATAAAAAGAAAAAAAGAAGAAAAAAAAAAAGAACAAAATAAAATTTAAAAAAATACCAAATTCACAAATCATTCCCGACCATGAACAATGTGTTTGGATTATGAATATGTGCTCCAGCACACTCAGATTTACGGGTCCTGACTTTCTACATTCCTTAATGCCAGTAAGTAAATCACCTAATCCAGGCGTCTATCTCACTTCCCGGAACGTTATTAATACACCATGAAAACAATTTATAGCAATCTGTGCATGGAGAAGGAAAAATCCCAAACAAACCCAACCCGAAGCCAGCTCATGTGCTTTAAAAGGAAAGTGTCAACAACATGAATATATATTCCAGCAGGGAAACTTTCTGATAACCAGCTCTAACCACTGAAAAAATGCTGACATGCAGTTAAAAGTCCTGGGTTAAAAGTAAGCTATGAAAGCAGAATGGGAGTTTATTTGAACACAGGGGACATATTTTCCTCACCCAACACACCTTCCTGGGCAATTTCCACACGAACCATGCCTGCTGGCATGGTTGAGTTGAAAGACTAAAGGATCATTTTGATTCCAGAGTGTTTGTGTGTTTCAGATTCTCTATCAAGACACATAGGTTCAGAGGCATCTCACCTCCTGGAGAACCCTTAAGAGAGGCCTTCAGGAACCAGAGTTTCTGCACACATGCAGTCCTTGAGCTCTTCCTACTTTAAAGGGACACTCTAAACAAAAACTATGACACTAACTAGGAGAGGAGACTGGGAAGAAGGATCAATTCCAGCATATTACATTGATTAGAGACTCAGGCTTTTGGAAGAGCACTGATCATCTCAAGATTAATCACAGCCCTGCAAGAACCAGCAATGCCAGATTTTCTTTTTCTTCCCAGTAACATCCAAATGAGAGCAGAGAAGGGCGGTACAGCTGGACACTGTTCCAGCGCAGGCAAGGGAAACACTGGACAAACATCAAATCCCCACACAAACACACACACAGGTATGAACGTGCATACACATGAACACACCAATCCAGAACAAACTGTGAGGAAGAGACACGTCAATTTGGGTGCCCCCCATGCTTTGATGACCAACATGGAGCACAGCAAGCATTGGAGAGAAACACTGAACAAGTCCATGCCACAGCAGCAATAGTCAGAGCTGCTCTTGCCTTCATGGCTGTAAGTCAAACCAACAGCCCACAAAGTTCTTCTCTCACTGCAGTTCATCCTACCCAAACTATATAGGGGGCAGAGAGATGAACACAGACAGACAAAAACTGCCTCTGTGTGTCTCCTCCACAAAGACATTCTGCACTCAATGCAGCAGCAAAGAGGGGGGTTATCTGAATACACGCAAGGGTCCTAGGGGGAAAGAAAACATACAAGCCAGTGTCTCCTAGATGCTCACTTCAAGGACACTACACCAAACTCAGGGACTGTTCAACATGCAGATTACTGACTTAGACGCTTGTGAGCATTGCCAAATATGAACTGCAATGATTTGGGGGTTATTACAAATACAAATGAGAGACTGCTACAACTTGGGATTAATGAACCAATAAAGCAGTCATTCATATGTAAAAAAAAAAAAGGCAATTTGGACTTCTATTCAAATGTAAACAATTGCTTCATCAGGCAACAAATCATCTAAACAGTCCTGTGTCATGGACTTATTGACAAAATAAATGGGACCTATTGGACTAAGGCTGCAACTTCCAACCACCGTGACACGCTGCTGGGGCTGTGGGGTGTATCGGCTTCCAGCCAAGCACCGTGAACAGCCACATGAACTTCAGCAGTAAAATGCAAGGGTAGGTTTTTGTTTGCATTCAATCTGTGCTCTAACTTGCAGACATTGACAGGCAGCTGTCGATACATACCACTTAAAAGCAGAGTTCTCTTAGCATTGCTGCCAATGTACATGCACTCCACAACCAAATCCATACAGGGGGGCCTTAGCACCACAAGCTCCATGATCTTTTCTTGTGTTTATGTATGTAGGTACTTTTATGCAGGTACATTCAGTTCTCCATCTCACCCTGCTCTTGTGATGCACAAGGACTGTTACTTATTCATCCATTCTGCACTCATAACAAACACGCCTGTCCACAGTTTATTGGAAAGCCTGAAAGCAAAATCCAAGTCCTGTTACATTGTTCACACTGATGATTTGTTAGACTGTTCTCCATGAATAACCTGCTCGCTCAAGTCAGCAGAAAGCTTCTCATTGACCTCAACAGGCATTCAGCAAGTTCCTAAGTGTGTGTTAGTCCCTTTTAATTTATCTTTATTTATTGTTTAAAACAGACACAAATAGCTTTTCAAACTGAAGGAGTGCAAAAATGTGAAAGCACCAAAATACATTTATTTTTTGTTTCTGTCTTAGCTTAAAAAAGAAGAAAAAGAGAGACTCCTTTAAAGAACTCAACACACTCGGAACGTGAGACTTTAAGTACCCCAGCATTATGAAAGTGTTGCCATATGGTGTGTTCGTAACTAGTTCAAAAATTAAACCAAACAATTACTGAATCAAAACAGAAGCAACTACCTTTTGCATTTCTTTGAAGCTCTTCTTCTGAATTATCATCCATTCTCTGCAGAATTCAATTTTACAGCTATGATCTTAATGCAGGAGCCTGCTGCAGCACAAGTTTCTCACTGGATTCACAGGGCATAAACCTGCTCTGGTATGGGTCTGCCTGCACAGGCTGCAGGTGGATCTCTGCATCCCCATGGACCCCCATGGGCTGCAGGGGCACAGCTGCTTCACCATGGTCTTCACGACAGGCTGCAGGGGAATCTCACCTGCAGCATCTGAAGCACCTCCTCCCCCTCCTCCACTGACCTTGGTGTCTGCAGAGTTGTTCCTGCCACGTTCTCACTGCTGTTCCCCAGCTGTAATTACATCTTCTCTGTAACTTTTTTTTTCCTTTTTACATGTTATCCCAGAGGTGCTGCCACCATTTCTGACTGGCCCAGCCTTGACCAGCAGCACATCCATCTTGGAGCCACCTGGCAGTGGCTCTGCCAGACATGTGGAAGCTTTTGGCAGCTTCCCACAGAAACCACATCTGTAGCCCTTCCTGCTACCAAAACCTGGCCATGCAAACCCCCAGCAAAAGGACAACAACATCCTGGGAGGACAGCAAGGCACATCAACTCAGCAAAAGTCCCAGTGCTTTTGTGCCAAAGATGCAGCTGTCAATAATTTCACTGAAAGAGAGCTCTACTACAAAAGGACTGAAAGAAGGGACCAGCTTTCTTGCTTGGAAGAAAAGGCTTAAGTTCTTAGTTTTCCAATTTTTGCAGCTTATTCACTAAAGTACTTGATAAGGGCACCTGCACGTTGGATCAGCCAGTACATATGACCAGTTGTTCAGGGTATTCTTCCCCTTTTCATAAAGGAATCAGCTACACATTTCATGCCTGTGAAGAAGGTCAGACAAAAAGGCAGAAAAACAGAAATAATCTCTTTGTCATAGCAGGCAGGACAGCAACAGAGCCCCTGACGAAGCAGGTGCCCTTTGAGAAGAGCAGAGCCACAAAGCCTCTGCTGAGCACCACACCTGCCCTGGGCCACAACCCCGTGTGGCTGGTGGCAGAGGTCCAGCACCACGACAAGTGCTCAATGCATGTGCCACGCAGTGCCACCAGCCCTCTCCCACTGTGGGCTCCCTGATGTCACACTGCCGGCACCAGTGTGACCTAGGGGCCATCAGCTCCTCTTCATATATTTTAAAAGGCCCCAGATGCGGAATGAGCCCAAGTGGCCCTCGCTGGGGTCAGAGGAGGTGTACATTTCCATATTGACTTCACCTGCACAGACGCCTTGCTAGTACTGCTGCCAAAATGAAACAAGTGCATTCTCTACGTAATGCTGAAGTGAGCACCTGGACATGTAAGTATTCTCCATTGGATTTTGTTTCTTTCATATTCTTCTTCTTTTTTCTGAAATCATCTACTCAGAAGTGACAAAAATGAAATACTGTTTTGCAGCTGAA
The DNA here is from genome assembly GCA_013400235.1 of Oriolus oriolus. Lineage (NCBI taxonomy): Eukaryota > Metazoa > Chordata > Aves > Passeriformes > Corvidae > Oriolus > Oriolus oriolus. The sequence continues at coordinate 987,622 of VXBT01002909.1, forward strand.
TTGTTGTTCACAGAAGCAACAATTAACCACATCACATGACCTTCCATACAGGACAGAAACAGAACTGGACAAGTCAGCTATAAAGCATTTACTAGTACTTGGTTTGTTACAGAAAATATCCTTCATTTTTCTTGAGCTATGCTCAATTAATCCTTTTTGAATTAAGAACTCCAGCATTTATCTCTAGATCCTGTACACTTTAATCTGTGCCTCTGCAGTGTTATTCACAACAATTGGTCTGTGCTTACAGATGTGGATCAGAAATACATTTAAAGCCTACTGTGATATAGGAACTTTTTCTTTCCCTCAAAAGAGCTTTGTTTCCATGTGTCTTCCTCCAATAAAACCCAGAGAATTCAGCAGGAAGTTTGGTTGACAAGTACCAAATCCTTTTATTTTCTTTTTTGGAAGCAAACCCCTATAATTTATAATGGACAGAACAAATTGAAAACTACTAATAAAAGCAGAAGACATACAGGTAAAACAGAACTAAGGCATGCACATGGATAAATTTATTTTTATGCTTCATTGTGCAATGACTTTTATCTTGGGGGAGAAGAGGGTTCTGGGTTTCAATTTATCTGAAAGCTTGGTTTATTTTACTGCACTACACAAAGCCTGCCATTTAATTTCTCTTCTAAAATTAAGAACCCCTATCCTGAAAGTTGTTCTTATTTTGTGCTTGTTCTGCTTATTGGAAGACTGCACAAGAACCTGTTGCTGTGATGGCTAAAAAACCCCTTCAGGTTTCCAGTTTAAATATACTTGAATCTAATTTATACATCCTTGCTCTTGTGACAACCTTGTCCTTAACTTTAAACAGCTCTTTCTCCTTCCAGCCTTTGTGTGTCATCAGATTAGCAAACCAAGCTCCTCCAGGGTATGTTTATACAGCCTTCTGTAGGCAAATATGCACATGCTCTCCCTGTGCAGCTGGCTGGCTGGGTGAGAGCCAGATGCAAACTCCACACTGTGTACACCTGGGCAGGACACTGCAGAGCCTGAACAGATGGGCTTTGGTGAGGGCACCAAGTTGGTCTCACACCTCCTGGCTTGCACTGAGCTCAGCTCTCTCTGGCTCACAGCGTGGGAGGAGTAAGAGTGTGTGTGCCTCCAAAATACCCCTTACACACAGCCTTGGCTGCTGCTCTGAGAGACTCTCTGCTCCTCTGTGCACTCCTCCACAGTCTTGCAGATCTGACTTCATCTCTGCTGAGCAGGGCTTGTCACCAGGCTACCCAAGTACCTCATCTGTACCGTCTGTCAGTGCTCTGGGATGCATCCAGAATGACAACAGGGACAGCTTTCGTCATCTTCCCTCTCTGGGCTCCACGGGGATGACCCACAACTTCTAGGAAAGAACAGCTACAATGCTGTAGTACCAGTGAGTGAGTTACAGGGATGGCCTCAGAGCCCACAGCTCTCCAGCATGGTTGGCAAGCACACCTCTCCAACAGAAACACCAGCACTTTGCACCTGGCCACAATTTTGCTGCCAAAGGAGCTTTGTTTTGATTTTCCACACAGAGTAGAATAACAAAGCAAGGGAGCTACCTCTGTCATATAGGAAAGAAAAACTTGTCAACTCTAGGAAATCTGCATTATATCAAATTAACCTCATTTTGTGTTTCAAAGTCAAATCTACACTATTTGTTTCTCATTGTAATTAGCAGAGATACCTCAGCAGCCTCAAAGCTCATCATCTTAAAAAAAAAAAAACAATAACAAAATAACCAAACAAAAGAAAACACAACCACAAAACCCTGAGCTACCATTCAGCTATCTGTAAGTCAGTATTTCCTGATCTATTACTGACTACCTTTAATAGTTGTTCATCAGCTACAGAGCTGTTTGGACAACAGAACCAAACAGGCATCTACATGGGTCTATTCATACTTTTTACATCTGTGCTTTGTATCTACCAACAATAGGCTAGTTATTTTGGCAAACAGAACTTACAAACATAGGTTGTCCCTGGATTACTCCAGCTTTCAAAATAAATATTATCTACAACTCAAACACTGTTCACTGACAGATAAGTATTCTGTCTTTTCCTCTTTTTATCAAGTGTGCTCTCTATCTGTAAATATTAGCTCCCATACATATGTAATGTTCGAAACCAATACGGAAACACAAATAAAAGTAGACAGGTTGGAGAACAACAGTTCATCAAAACAGCACACCCCAAATTTTATGTTACAGTTCTAAAAATTTAATTTACCTAGTTCTTTTTAAGCTTTTTTGCTGATCAAACCTTCTCTGCAGCAGGCAATTACATCTCATCTTTTCTAAGATAGTATTACTTATAACATGTTGAGCATTAGGAATAGGTGAATATCAATTTGAACTCTCTCGTATCTAAGCAGAAATGCTTTGACTCTGACTTTATCTCAAACGTATGGGGAACACAATTTGCAACCCCCAAGTCCGGAACTAAGGGACTACACAGAACAAATCAATGAAGGTGTTGGGTGTAAGCGAGGCTGCTGCACCAAGAGACTTCAGCAGCAAGAAACACTTTCTGCATCCCTTTACCCTGCCACAAGATGTGGCTTTTCCCCATCCCCTCACACGGGGAGCTGGGCGCCCTGAACTGCCTTCCCTTGACAGTGATGAATCGCTCCATTCATCAGGTCACACAGTGTTCAAAAGTCAATGCATGCTTTGAAAAATGTTGCTCCCCTCTGTCGACACACCGTGTTTCCAAGGACTGAGTGTTCATCGCAGCTGCACCCACTGCAAAGGGTACGAACACAAGACGTGCACTATACTGCAAATCTGCGTGAGCTGTTAAGTGCAAACTTTAAGGAAATCTGAACACTAACTTCAGTCACATTCAGATTGGTAAAGCTAGGAGGGCGTTCTCACAGACAATGGTCTAGAAGAGTTACATTAGTTCCCAGGGCTTTTCCAAAGCGTTTTTCTCTCGTTACCTTGGTAACTGCTACCTTGGCACCCCTGTTGATAAGCTGCACCACATTCTCCACTTGGCCTTTGTAGGCAGCTACAAGCAGGCGTTCTGAAAGCACGGCGACCACATCCTGCTGGCTCATGAATTAGGAGAGAAAGGTTTTCAGGTTTCTTCAGTCCAAAAACAAAGGCTTGGGATCAGTTCAAGCAGCATGCAGGCAGGCGAGGAAGGGCTCCAGCTCCCTGGACAGTGATGTTATTGCTATGCCATCCTCTGGACCTATGGATCAGAAAACAACACTGCTGTCAGCGAGCTTTCAGAAACAGAACACTACAGCAGCTCCTCCCTGAGCGTTCATCTATGCATTGGTTTGGGAGCGGATCACAAAAACTCCTCAGAACTCCTGAAGACACTGCACTTCTGTTGCACGGCAGAGAGAAGTAGACAGTAGCACATTTCCAGTGTGCCCTCATTCCCCTTGGCTGGGACAAAAGTTCTTAAACTTTCTGAGAGCTTAACTCTCTTTTGGCCTAACCTCTATTTGTGTGGTCCTCTTTCATCCTCTTTCCCCCCCTGCCAGGCTTCCTAGTTTTTAACTAGCCAAGGATGGGTTAACTACTGTTGGCCAAAGCAACAAGAATAGGTTATAGTTACTGGCTGCTGATATAAATATACAAACCTCTGCCCTGGAAGGATTGAGTGCAGTCAGCAATTAAAGGCAGCTGACTGTTCCCTCACGAGTATGAAATGCTTCACAGCCTCCCCCTGAACTATCCCAAGGACACCACTGAGAGAGATCACAATCTGCTATTGGGAAACACTCCTCTTTGCTGTCACTGAGAAATTACGTTCTCCCCACAGAGCTGACATCATGCCCCACTGACCCCAGAAACAATTCAGATTTAGTACTCATCATGCAAATTGTACGTTTGTCTGCCCGGGCTCCAGTGACCCATCCAATGAGCCATCAGAGCTGGAAAGAGCTTTCTGATATAATTACAGAAAATGTATCCACCAACCACTTTGAGCTGTAGGATCCTGAACCTGCCCAGTTTGGAAAGATTTCAGCTTTATTTGTGCTCTTCCCACTTCAGTATTTAATTGTTTCAGTACAAGAAAAACACCTTCAAGATATCCAGCATATTTACAAATTATTTGTCCTCCTCTCTTGAAATATCACTGCACTGTTCCTGAACAGCCACCAGTACTAAACACTCTGCATAGTCCAAGAGTAATAGGTACAGGGTCCAGATGATCTTGGAGATTGATAGTGGAATACAATGCTTTTCACCCTTGTGTTATCCTTTAAATCCATCTCAAAACAGCAACAACTAAAACTGTAGGTTAATTTGTAGTAGTAGATGGTAACAGCAGAATTTAATTTGCACTCCTATGGTAATTTATATTAACAAATCTAAGAACACTTTATGAGCTTTAATTTTTATAACACCATTTGAGGTGAACAATATGCAGAAGAAGGCCCCTGAAAGCTTAGAAAAGTTACTGGTTTCTCTGAGGTCAATAGAAAGTTATGCCAAAGCCAGTAAAAACTCCAGATAACTGACTCTCGATTTCTAAGTATAAGCATTAGGCAATACTATTTCCAGGTAAAAGACTCAGGTTAGCTTTTCCTCATCTTTCTCTTCCTTTCTAAGTGCAAGCATGTTTGGAGCAACACGGAAATAGCAGCACATTTATTCAGAGAAACCAGACAAAGAGTTTCTGAGCCTCAAAGTCACTGTAACATAGGACAACAGAGGAGTGGTGATTTACCCTGTGCCACTGGACTGGTTTCACCCATACCCTCAACGTGATGGACACAGTTTGTACACCCTGGTAACACTGAAAATATGGAAGATGGAAGAAAAACCCCTCACGTCCTTAACTAGCACACCCTGCTTCTCCGGCACAGTGCTGAACATATTATAGTACAAACCATTTAAAAAGCGCCAAGAAATACAGATGGTCTACACTTAGTAATTTGATCTGTGACAAACAACACAAGTTTCAATCTTACCTTCTCAAGTATTTGATTTCCAGTGACTTGTGCTTCCGAAGCAAGCACAACACCCATGCCCCCTCCATACCCGCCATCACCCCAGCCCCCTGGGCAGTGGTATCCCAGCCCCCTGCTCCCAACACATACCTGACCCTCCCATCACATCTCAAAGTGCTTCTTCCATAACCCAGGAGCTCACCGCCTACCTCCCCTCTGTGACCAGTACACAGTGCAGGACATACCTTACAACAGGGAGCTTTTCAGGCAGAGGGAGGGTACGTTTCTGTGCCAGCCCCTGCCTGGGCAGTGGTAGTTTCCAGGGGAACTGTGCCATCACTTGCTTGTCCCCATCCTTACCCCTAAGGTGGCTACCCACACTTTGGCTGGAGTCATGTACAATACACCGACATCTTAAAACATCTGTGGTCAGATCCTGCTTGGTTTTCTTACCTCTTAAATTAAAAAAAAACAAAACGAAACAAAACAACACAGTGACATCGTTGTCACTGACAGATCTGCACATTCACTACAAAAATCTGTCTCAATGGAGACATTTTCCTGACATAATGACATTTCTGAGCAAGTTTGCAGAAACCATAGATACTCATCACATCTTAGTCACACCACTAGAAAGACACACTAGTACCTCAACAGTGTAGGGCTGGAAACTCTGGATAACCTGTGCAAGGTAAATGCTGGAAATCATACTCCCTTAGTTTGATTATTCCCTCTCTCTCACGCTGCCTTCCCACTACCGCAGCACACAGAGACCATAAGCCTCCTCCTGTCATGCCCTGCCCCACTGGAGCGACGGACTGTGACGGCATCACTGCTGTCATGGGCTGTCATGGAGTTTGCCTTCTTGCCTTTTCCACCACTTGTATCATACACAAAAGCATAGCAAGGGGCTGATTCAGCTCTCGGTCTTTCAGGGGTATCTCCCACTCTGCCCAGGTCTCCAGCAGGTGTTGTTCCTGTTCCCAGAGGGCAGTCACGGCACGAGCCTGGCTCCTGCTCGCACAACAGGTCACACTCCCTACCACATCTGCCTTACATCTCCTCAGCTGGGATTATTTGCAATTCAGAAAAGCGCATCCGATTAGAATAGGAAGCCCAGACAACTGAAAGACCAACTTTCCTTTTCTCCTGAGCTGGTAGAAAAAGGTGATGGGTGAACAGTGGAAGTGGGAACAGCCTTCTCATTCCCCTCCCCAGGGACCCATCCCCAACACAGTGGCTACACTGGCAGTGGCATCACTCTCCCCAGCTTTAACTCTCCACATGCCTCAGACACACAGAGTGTCTTTCCTTGACCATGTCTGCACCCCCAGCAGCAGGAGGAAGGTACCAGATGCCCAAGGACTGCAATTAAAAGCTTGACTGCTCCTTTCACACCCAGATGGTGCAAAATGAACCCGACAACACGATTACAGGCACTGCATCGCATCCCTGCTGCCAGCACCTGCTGCCCAGAATTAAATCCCTCATTATCACCCCCAAGATTCAGAAGCTCAACGGAGGCACAGAGCATGAGAATATTCAAACCTTAAGCATTCAAAAGAACAACAAAAAAATTATTTTGCTTTAACATATTTTCAGATGAAAAACAGCCATCTCTGTGCTTCTCTGTTTAAGATCAGATTACTTACCTGGGGCAGGCTGGGAAAGCAACACCTACTTCCCAAGCCTCTCCAAGGAAACTGGCCAGATGTGATGCCCACAGGTTCAGCTGCTTTGTTGTGGGTCAATCCCTTCCGAGGATAACCTGCTCAGCCCTGAGGACAACGTGCCCACCCCATCGGTGGAGTGTGGAAAAGGACAGGCTGACTGTGGATTAGTATTCCCGACCAGCAGCTGCGAGGCACCGTCCCCAGGCGCTGAGGTCCAGCTGCATCCCCACGGATTATGCCCTCAGCTCACTGAGCCACGCTGCCCTACGGATGCTTAGGAGATGTCTGTCTGGGGTGGCACAGCACGGTGTGGGTGGGCAGCTGGCTGCTCCGTGGCAGGATTGTAAAGCTCCCAGCTCCGTCCTCTCTCCCATGCAACTGGCAGAGCTGGCAAAAAACACTCTCTGCACCTTCCCCCTCCCCAGCTCCCTCCCTTCCAAACTGCTGCCAGGCTGCTTCAGTGGCCATAGCGCCTACACGTCAGTAACAAAAAAAAGCACAGGAATGATGACTTTTGAAAGCCAAAGGACAGTCCAGGAAACATCAAACATCACAGATACTGAAAGGCTGAGCAATAGACTCTCCTAAATTCACGGGAAGGGTTAAAACCAGCAGATTCCTCTCTGAGGGAAGAGAAAAAAGCCAAAACTATGAAAGATTTAGGAGCTATAAGCTAATCAATTTTAAGAAGTCCTCTGTGCTAAATGGAAAAAATGACATGCCAGAGCGCAGGTCATTCTCAATGCAATCACTAAGTTAAATTAGTATTTGAATAAAAGAATGCTTGCATGGCTGACAAAAAGCTTCCATGTGTACTGAGGTACAAGATGAAAGGGGAAAAAAGAAGAAGGGACTGCAGTTTTCTGCAAGGGATCCCAAATTCTCTTTTTTAGTTTATCACCAGAAATTATGCTGAACAAAATCATAGAATCATAGAATAACAGAATTTCCTGAGTTGGAAGGGATCCACAAAGATCAATGAGTCCAACTCCTAGCCCTGCACAGGATGGCCCCAAAAATCCCACCAAGTGCCTGAGAGCGTTGTCCAAATGCTTCTTGAACTCTGGCAGGCTTGGGGCTGTGACCACTGCCCTGGTGAGCCTGTAGACCAAGAAGAACTCTCAGCACCTGGTAGATTTATTTTATTCAACATAAACAATGGAATAAAATTAGCCTAAATTATTTCAGAATACCCCAATATTAAGATATGGAGCCAGACCATTTTGTTATGGGAGGGTACGTAATAGCTACTATTTCATAATAATAAAATAGTCTTTCTAAGAAAACTTCCTCCATCTAAATACTGATCATCTCTTCTTTGCTTAACTCTCAGAGCAAAATGGCTTTCTTTTTTTATTAGTACCTAACAGTATAAAATCCATAAAATGCTCTTTTTCTTGTCCAGCCTCTTTGCAAAGCAGTTTGTCATACACAAATATGACGTAAACCCTAAGATTGTATTTACTTTAGAATAACAGCATTATTCAGCAGAGTGGATTATTGCATTAGAAAGAGTGAGTTTCCTGGAACTCATTTATCATTTACTGCACGATGCTGATATAGCTGCCATTTCTCTCAGCTGACTTTAAAAGGGTTTGTCCAAGACATGCAGCACTACTTCCCTTTCAGTGATTTTTCTTCAGTTCCACCATGGATCCAGTATAAACTACTCAGGAGAAATATCATATATATATTTTGCTAAAGGGAGGACATTGCCTCTCACCCCTTCCTGCCCCAAAAGACAATTAAAAATCAGTCAAAGGTGTAATTGTGAAAACCAGCAGCAGCTTTATCCGGAAAACAGCAAAGCCCCCCACCAGGTCGAGAACAATGTGCTTTTGATTCACACTTTCCTCCTTTTCTTTACAACATCATCAATACTATTTTTAGAGTTAGGTTTTACACCAATCAACATTCTGAACTGGACATCTACATAGAGTTTTAGTAGATTATATGTTGGTCTCTGGGGGTGGGCAGGTTTACTGTTTTCATTACATATTTTATTGTGGCAACTACGATTATTCAGTTTTCATATGGACAGTTGCATATTCATCACCCTAAGTATCACCACCGTCTGGGACATATGAAAACATTTTCCGGGCTTCTTTTTTTTTTCTCACTTGTTGCTATTAATTACTTCAACAATGACTATTTAGCAGCCTCCCGGGGAGCATCTGCATGACAGTTGCTCATCAGGCTTCCCACCACAACCAGAGCAGACTGATTGATGTCACTGCTCCACTGCAGGTGGCCGCCTGCAGCCGGACCGAGAGCCAGCCCCACTTGGCAATGAGCACAGGGAGACAGCGACCACAGCTTCCCCAACTGCTTTGTCCAGCCCATCTCTGTTGCCTGGCCTCCACCGCTGGCTGCACTCAATGGAAATCCTCAGCTGCCTGGCAGCTCTCAGGCGATGCCTTGGTACCATCAAAACCAACCTCCAGAGTTGCACCTGCCAGGCGGAATGCTCTTGGAGAGAGGCACAGACACATGGAGACCAGTGATGAAGATCAGAGGCGGTTTCAAGTCATTGCTTAGACATTACTAATCTTGTATGAAAATAACTGTTTTCCTTCCCCTCTTACTTACCTCTCTGCCATGTAGCCCTGACCTCCCTAACCCAACACACAGGTTATATACTTACCACTTTCCATATAACGTGATTTGGGGGGTTTATTTGGCTTATCTCATTGAAGTTTCACAGCTTTTTTACTCCCCACTCCCTCTCTTTCAACACCTGCGCACACACACACATGTCAAAACCACTCAGCAGAAGCAAGCTCAACTCGCAGCAAGCCCTGTCAGTTGAGCACTATTTACATGACAAAACAATATCTATTGTCTGATAGGGGACAGTGCCAGCGTGCAAACACACATGCATGACATATCTGCTCCCATTTGCATAAAACCAGTTAGGAGATCTTTCCAGCTGACTGCTGTTTAACAGAAGTGCCAAAGCCTAACCTTGGGAACGAAGCAGACCCATGGCTGTGCTCATGGGAGAGTGGGGGTTTATGTTACCCTCACATACAGTGGGGCTTCTGGATGGGAAAACTGTTCCTCACCATCACCTTCTGTGCAGGAGCCAATTAAAATGACTGCAGGACCTCAAAGTGAGCAGAAAGTCCTAGAACCCTTTCCACATCCAACTCCCTTTCCTTCTCTGCTGTTCTTCTCTCCTTTCTTACCCCCGAAGCATGTCCTCTGCTGCCAGGGTTCAGATTACCTTTAGCAAGGACAGTATCTGTCATTCAGTTTGGGGACCCTGCTGCTGCCATGTCAGAGTGCTGGTGCAGAGGTCTCCTCCTGCCCATGTATGACCTGAACCCTCTTCCCTGCTAGCACAAGCAGCCCCACTCTCTCCCAGACAGTATATAATAGTAACTCAGGTTAATACTGCAAAAGACACTCCAGAAAATTTTAAGAAAAAACGAATTCCTACATTTACAGTTTTTTTTTTCAAGGCCAGAAAACACCACTCTGATAACCTAATGCCAACCAGCACCAAGGCACAAACTCCTACTTGAGCTAGATCCTATCTTTCATACACATTATTAAAGATGTGCAGCCAGGCAGTGATCAGGAAATGCTCCGGCTGACAGAGCAGAGAAGAAAAGAACACATTTACCAGCTTCAAAATATTTCTCAGCTGGCAAAAGAGCACTGGAGATGTTCCTCCTCTTGCAGAAAAACATGACTTAGGAGCTGCCAGCAGCGATGACGCAAGCCCTCCTGTACCCTCAGAGCTGATGTCTTGAGAGAGCACCAGGAGATGCAGTGAGGTAGGTGGACCAGTGTCTCCCAGTTCAGCACTGAATCATGGAGACAACGTGAGTGCATTAGATGTTTGGATATTGGCACAATATTCCTCAGTATTGCTAGGCTGCTGGCATGAGAGCAAGAGTCTGGCAGGCAGTGTGTCAATTAAAAGCTTAACAAGGCTCAAGCTGAAAGTCAGTGGATGAAATCCTAGGGATGGAGTGGCCAGGGTGGGAGAGAGATGTATTCAGACAAGCATGGGTAGAAGTGCTGAGTATGTCCACTGCAACCCCCAGAGAGGTGTGTGCCCCTGTTATGCTGCACACCGTTATCATGAAGAGATTACGATTTTTCCGGTTGCCTCCCACCCCAGGGTACTGCAACAGCGAGAGGAAGCACAGATATCCAGGGATTTGGCACACCCTGGAAAATGGGCAAGTGAGAGAAACCAAGCACAGCAGGGAAGCAAACATGGAGGTCACATCTTGTTGCATGGCATCACCCCATCAGTCAGCACAGCTAGGACAGTAATTCTCATTTCCTAAACCCATGTGTGATCCCCCAGTGCTGCTGTTGAGAAGCTGGCAGTAACTCCCAAGAAAAAAACATTATTGATGAGCTAAAATTAGCTGCACCTGATTCACACAGGGAACCGCCTTAGGAAAAGTCCCAAACCTGCTGAGTCTGCCAGAGGGCTCCCTCTGACCTCAGCAGACTTTGGAAGAACCCTGAAAGAAGTGAGGAGCAACTTTAAATCATCTCTGAGGAGGTCCTAGTAAGGAGAGAAAAGTGTAGGTTTAGGGACTTTATCCTATCCTATCCACAAGTTTGGGCCAAAGACAGCAAAGACTCTCTGATGTAGCGCACAAAGCCTTCATGCTGCACACCTCCCGTGCTGCTCAGTGCTCTGGGTTACACAGCAGCAGCTAAAAGGGACAAAGCTTGTCCTCTTGAGACCTTGGGCTCAATTCTGCTTTGGTAGCCAGGTCAAATCAGCTACCAAAACTGCTGTTTCATGGCTGTGCAGGATCCTACACAACACCCACAGAAGGTCTCTGCTCCAATTCTATTGCAAAGATGTTAAAAATGACAAAAAGATTCCAATACATATCAAAGGATACATTTGTCAGCAGTTTCAGCAAATAGACTGGACTACCATGTGAAGGCATGTACTGGCACAGAAACTGGGGCAATAAACAGGTTTCAATACCGTCAGTGTTGTACTCCCTTCCCAACAAAATAAGCTGGTTTATCAAAATGATACCTTATATTTTTCTACTATATTGACAAACGTAACGAAGCATGGAAGATCACTCTACAGGATCCCTGTCCCCTTCCCTTCTTCAATTTCCTTTACTGCTTCCTTGTCTAGATAAAGCACTGAAGTTTTTCCATCACTCCCCTCTAGATCACTTATTCCAGCGCTCTGCTCGTTCAGCCCCTGACGCAGTTCTTTTGAGGCTCGGTACTCAAAACTACGCAGAGCATTTGCAGAGGACTCTTGACCTGAGCAGCCCTAAAGGCAACCTGGTTGCAAGGAGAGAAACATTGAGCAGAGTATGTGTGCTGAAACAGGAAATGCCTGCTGGACTGTGAGCCTGAGAGCCAGCAGCATCCTTGAGAAGTGCAGTCAGCATCTTTGAAGGGCAGCTGGGTGTCTAAAAACCAGAGGCATTCTGAGATACCATCAGTAAGCACAAAACCAAGGGACTTATCATCTGAAAAGATGACAAAAGTGGGAAAGGTGGAAAAAGGAGAAAATATCCTGAGAAAATAAGGTTTAACAACTGCTATTGGCTGTTCTAACCGCAAGAACAGGAAACAGTCTAGAAAACAAAAATTGGTCTGAGACATGAGAAATCATCATCATCTACTGGTTCTCCCAGCTGAAAGACAGAAATTACAGCACCTCTTGGCTGCTGAAGGAGTGTGCCGTACACCCTCTAATGTCTCTGTGCCATAGAAAGGACTTACTTTTTACCCAAACTGGAGCTTTATCCTCTGGTTATTTCCTTCACTGCTTGTGGTTTTCCTAAACAGGTTGAGCTCCCTGCACGAACTTTCCACAAAATCTTCTAGATAAACTCTTGGACTCTCATCAGGGATGTCTGGCTGACTCCCAGCTTCATGACAAGGCTCATCACTGATGTGAGACTCTGCCTGTTACTTTAGCGCCCAGGGACCACTTCTGTATTACAGAATCCCTGAAACCCCTCATGGTCAAAATCTTCTGCAGGCCAGTTAACCCTTCAGGTCATGACAATCACGCAGTTAACAATTCCCTCTGATCTCCTCTACAGATCAATTTCTGCATCCCAGAGCCCTGGGCTTGCCTTTCCTTGCAACTGCATCAGACAGATCAAATTCACTTCCCAGCACACTCCAAATTCTCAGACTTATTTCTGAGGCTTAAACAGTAATTCTCTGCCTTGTAGGAATCAGAGATCCATTCTTACAGTGTAGTGCTTGGCACTCAACTCAGCAGCGTTTAATCCTCTTAATTTTGGACCCAGTGGAGCTAAATCCCCATGGATTTCCTCTCCTTTTGAAGTTCATGCATTTCCTCCCTACTCCACCCTCCCACACTGCTTAGAGGTCCTTTCTGTCCCATCATCCCATTTGTGAATTAAGGGTTAAATGCTGTTTCTATTTTTCATAAATTGGGGGCACCAAGAAGAACACAATTGAGTGTGAGGAGCCCAATGGTCCTGTTTGAACACTCATTTCTCTATAGTTACACAAGCAGGAGGGGCAGAAGCAGCAATAACTTGCAGAGCCAAAACCCACAAGCATTTCAGGCAGTAACAAGAGAATGTATCTACCTGGAAACCCTTATATCTTTATAAAGGACTGTTACATCCTGTTTTACAACATGCTGCAGCCCCCCCCAAGAATAAAGCAATTGCTTTCATTAGCAGCACCCCACAACTACTTAATCAATACAAAGTACCTAAATAAGCCAAATCTTGTGAAAAACAAGTCCAGGGGATAAAAATAACTTTAAAAATAAAACTAACAAAATAAGGTGTTTTGCACACATTCTGTGTGCATCACATCAGATTCCATCTTTTGCTGCTTTGCTGTACTATGCTACTAACTTGAAGATCTCTTAATGCTGATGGCATGGCTGATCTTGCTTCCATGTCGGCTTGCAAGGGTGACAATCAACAGCTGTGCAGGGATTATCTCAATGGAAAGATCTCTGGCCAGAAGGTGCACTGGTGATAGCATGATAATGAGGGATGCTTTACAAGGGAAAAGACTCTCCTTGGAGACTGACACTTAATAGTTCTCAAATACCTCACTCACCTCTTCAATCAGAGGTATCCATCATGGAAGCTGAGGACAGTGGGATCAAAGAGCTGGAGTAACCATCTGAATCAAGCACTCTACCTTACCACGGGAAAACACTCAGTTTGGAAAAGAAATGAACAGGTGCAGAAAGTATCAGCAAATCTCAGCAATGACTTATCTTCTGCATGGACTTCAGAAATCACATCACACTCTCAGGTCTAGTTTTCTAAGCCCTAGTCAGTGATCCCACTAGGATCCCAACAGTCCCACTAGGACTAGCCCAGCTAGTCCTCCAGCACTGAGAGTGCCTTATTTTCCAGAAACAGTGAAACACTTCAGTGCATGGAAAGCCCCTCCTTGTGCAGAGGATGGGGCTTCCTAGGGGGACAGTCTGTGACTTTGTCTTGAAGAATTCAAGCTAGCTAAGGTAGCCTCCTGCGTAGGGAAATCCCATTTCAGTGGGATGTTTGACACTCCTTGAGCCACTGGTCCTTAAAAATGCAGTTCAACAGAGGCATACAAGGACAGCAGAGGAGGCAAGGAACTGCACACCCCAAAGAACAGAGCAGTGGGACATAAATACCATAACCCAGCGCCACAGGTGTAACTCCAAGCTCTTCACAGTCCCTAGCTACTCAGGAACTGGAATGCATTTCTAAAATGCAAATCTGCCTGGCATTATCTTTATAAATTTTAGACAAAAAATTTTGAAAGGTTGTATTTGGTTTTTACTCACTCTTAAGGATCTACCATTCAGTTTTTTTCTGATGAACATTTTACAGCTGTGTCTTGCAAGGCAACCTCTGGAGAAGGACAATGGGGATGCCAGCTTCAGTCTTTCCCAGTGCTGACTACAACAGCAAGTCTCTGTACCACAGTATGGTACACTGCTCCTGGGTGAGGAGAAACACATCATAAATGGAGCATCACAGCAGACTGAGAAACACACAAATTTAATACCAGTGCTTTCTGCAGCACTCAGCTGCCTGCATACACCTGGGCAAACCCAGACATTTCCTCCTGGGGTTTACACACCCACTTCCCATTATAAACAAGTTCCAACCACAGCTCTCCAGTTTGGTTCCCACTAACCAACCTCTAAAAATAAAATTGTGCAGCTCTCACTGCTTTTTAAGGACATGGAAAATGCAACACAGACCTTCGTATCTTCCCAGAAATCACGTGACAAATCAATAAAATCAGGAAAGGGACAAGTTCACAACAGTGTTCACGAATGATGGAAGTCACTTGGCCTGCATGAACTTCTGAGAGCTGAAAACTGCTAAGGATAAATAATCTCTCTTGATCTCTGAAGCAGAAATCATTGCTGAAATGCCAGTTCAGTGACTTCAATTAGAAAATGCTGTTGGAAGACCTCACCATCCCTCTTTCCTACTAATTAAAATCACCACATAATTTAGCTGCTTTTGCTATCCTTTTTCCAATGCGTTCAGATCAGCAGATGTGCTTAAGTACAAAAACCACCTGATAATACATAAAGGCATTGGAAAACTGACTTGACCTTTTGGTACTGTTTTGCTGACTGTTTTGTCAATGACAGTGTCATTGTCTTGTGAATACACCTTGCTGTTTCATTTTAATTGGAATTGCTAATTGAAATAGAAAGAACCAAATAAATAAAGTGTATTTAAACTACAGGTAGATTATCAACAACCATGTTCAAGATGATGTGCAAAAAGACATAGCCTAAAGTTAGAATCAAGAAACTGAAACTGGAGAGACATCTCCAGAGCTCATCCCTTCTTACAGCTTGGATGAATTTACACACTACTGCTGTTTAGGAATAAATTGTATAATCTGAAAACAGGTTCCTACAATGTCTCAGGGGTGGTACAAGTTCCAGAGGTTATGTGCTGTTACAATTGCATGTAAGAACTGGAAAAATAGAAGGTTCTTTAAAAAAAAAACCAACAAACCAGAAACAAACCAGAAACATTAGGGCAGGAACGTGATTAAGCCTAATTCAAGATAATTTGATTAGCTGTATCACTCTGTTCACCTCACCAGGTTCATCAGGAACACAGTTAGTGTGATTTCACTGGGGTATCTTATCTCTTATCTGTACTCTTTGAAAACTGTATACTAACAGAAGAAACTCCACATCTATACAAACTGTCTGGTAAATAGTATCTACAGTATGAAATTAACAGAACATGCGGCTAATTTACACATTATTTGTTAAAGACTACTCACAATCTGAGACTTGGTTCAAAGAAAAGGGTCCAAAAGGTGAAATAGATTGCTGTTCTGCATTTGTGAGGAAAATCAAACAGCAGCAATTGGACAGAGTGGCAGACAGTGTAGGAGAGACCCAGCAGCAATGCCATGAACAGTTTAAGAGCCCAGGCGTGCTACCCAGCACCTTGTATGAGGTCAGGGAACAAAAGCATGGGCAGGATTTCAAGAACACTGGGGACTGCAGACAGATGACAGCTGAAGTGAAGCTGAGGAGGAAGTGCACACTGTAACCTTTCATGAGGAACAGGTCACGAAAGACACTGCCCAGAATGAAACGTGCAAAGCTGGACAGGAAAAGGCACTGGTGCCACCAACAACTACTGACAGCACATTGAACAGTAAGGGGGAGAAGAGAATTGCAGAAGGTATCTAGAAGTCCAAATGTAACTGGTGATGGTCTGGTCTTTTTTTCATGCTGGAAGAGGTTCAGATGAGCTTATGCTGCTTGCAAAACCAGAGCAATGAGATACGAGGGTGGATACTAAGAGAAGAGATGAAAAAGCAGAGAAATGGTTTGAGATTGTACATGATCATCAGGGCAAGTGGAGGGGTTAGCAAAGGAGGGCAGGCAAAGAACTTCTGCCTTTGCTGAAGAATGAAAGGCTTGTAAGAAAGGAGAAGAGAACACAAGCAATGAAAAAGCTTCTTTTGCCAGTATTCTCTTCAAAACAATTGCTGAGTTCCTACACTGACAGAGAACTGGAGGGAGAAAAAAGAGAAATCTCCCAGGGACAAGCCTATGCTGTCAAACACTTCACTGGGGCTGTAGAGTAAATATTTATAAGAAATTACTGCCTCTTTATAAACTCTCATATTTCCTTAGTGCACATGATTTAAGAAACGCGCAGGTATTTCCCAAAATGCACTCCAAAGGAGGAGATATATCAAATTTTCTTTAGGTGAGAAT
The DNA here is from genome assembly GCA_013400235.1 of Oriolus oriolus. Classification (NCBI taxonomy): domain Eukaryota; kingdom Metazoa; phylum Chordata; class Aves; order Passeriformes; family Corvidae; genus Oriolus; species Oriolus oriolus. The sequence goes on from VXBT01002909.1 coordinate 1,004,420, forward strand.
GGAAAGTTTATATACTCCTATCTTTTGTATCAGTCATGCAAGTCTTTGATAATAAAGACTATTAACACTTTTTTCCCCTCTCCCCCATTTTTGATGTATGCACAAATCACTTAAAAACCCAACACTGTAACTGTGATATATAAGGGAGCAAATATAGTCACAGGAGATCAACAACAAAACTGTAACTATCCACAGTAAGACAAGAATTCAAGTTTAAGAAAGCGTGACTCTAAAACACTAATAAAGCTGTCCTCATCTTTGAACTGCTGCTATGAGTGTTAAACATTTCACTTTAGATTAAATATTGCATTCATCCAATTTGCAGAGTTTGTTTGTACACTGTATGTACTCGGAAAAACATACAAAGCTGTACAAACCTGGGTTTAGCCAAAACCATTATTTTTCATGCATATTAAATACATTTTAGCAGCATAAATATTAGTTATTATACTGTACAAGAGCGACTGTTCCTCTATAGAACCATCACTTAAATATGTTCATATACTTACATTCAGTTAATAAAATGCAAAGCATCTATTTCACTACCTTTGAAATATAAATATGTTGAGCTCCACCATTCAGCTTGTGTACCTGGCAAAGTATTTTAAGTGATGTTGGAAAACACAATGAGTTATAAAGCAAAGACTGACAAGGCTAGACGATGTTGATACTGATGCTGTAATTATTATTTAGGTTTTAATCTCCTAAATCCAGGGAGACAGGTTTGGTTTAACAACCGGTTTGTCAATAGGACAGTATCTTCAAAAATCAGCTGTTTACTGAAAGGTGATGTTTTTCCTCAATACAGAGACTGAATAAGGTGGGGTACCTACTTTTCACAATCAATCAGTCAATCAATCAATCATCGTCATCACTGATCAAACCCTATGTTGGTAAAGCCCACCTAGAGCCCTCTTGAAACACATTTGTTTTATTTCCTAATGCTGAAAAATCTTTGGTCTGCCATGCTGGAGAAACAGAAGAATAGCAAAATTCCTGAAAAAAGGCCAGTCTTACTGAGAAATGAGTTGCAATTAAAGCCTTCCACAAATTAGCCATAAAAAACAGACACAAAATTATAGCATATGCAGCAGCAATTTTTTAAACTGAATATTGGATTGACTGTACAAACCTGTCCTAAGAAAGGAGGCAAAAAAGAGCTGGCACTGTGGTTTATAATATATTTGAAGAACAGCACTCATAAAGGGTAGTGTGCAGCCATTCACAGACAGTGCTTGTATTTGTTATTAACCAAGTCGCTCCAAGCTCTGGATGAAAGCAGAAACAGATGTCCTGTTTTCTTTCAGACCTTTTTGCAAGTCCAACCCAGTGCACTGGGGACACGCCTGTCTGGTTGCACACCCCGCAGAGCTGCACTGTGACACCTCCCTGAGAGCTCTGGCCAAGAAAAGATGATTTGCCTGTGCAAAACTGATTAGAAAAATGGCAGACCTAGCTGGGCTAGGTTTAGCACAGTGTACTGGATGGTGTCTGAAGAGTGGCCAATAATGCGCATTATCAGGGCCTGATATACTGAATTTCTTTCAAGATGACTGGACTTCACTATCTGTGCAAAAAAGCTGGACTGGGTGATGTTGCAGCAGCCCTCAGTAAAGGCACTAAACTGAGAGCACAGTAAGACCCCCTCTCACACCACGGCATGGCAGAGGGACAGAGTCTGTCCAAAGACCCACTGTCACAGCTCATACCTGTTTTCATGCGGCAGCATCCAGAGGGGGGAGATGGTAATTGGGTCTCTTTGTTCATTCAGTTCTTAATCTCTCTGTTGAGACTGACAACGGGGGAGACCATTAGTGTCAGCTCTGCTGGGGCTTTCAGTTATTAAGGCTACTTAAGCTTTTCCAAGTAAATTGCATGTGTCAAACTAACAGCACACAGTGATGGGCAAAAAAGCCATTACACAACTGCTCTCCCTCTCTATTGATCCACCCAGGTGCAAGGGGGAAGGGAAAAGACAAAACCCGGGAGACTTCAGCCAATTCTTTGCAATTCCCTGCTCCTCCCACTCATTATATTTCTATTTTACACTATTGACAGGCAATACATTAGTCATTGCCTCCACTTCTTTCTCTTAACAGGAGGTTAATGACTGAACAGACAAGTGCCTCACAAAGCTTTGCAATAGTCACCATGCTGGATACACTTTGCTGGATAACTTAAATCTTTTAAAGGTTTTGGTTTAGATTAGTTAAATTTCCTTCTGCCATCGATGGAGGAAGACAAACAACTGTTATGCAGGCACAGGAGCGTCCCAGCTTCTTTACTGCCCCATCCTCTGACCACAAAGAGACCTCACCTCTAATTTTCACACACCTCTACTTAGATGGTGTGAACCCCATACTTAACAACAGACTGGCCATCCTTTAGAGAAAATACTTTGCTATGTCAGGGTTTCCCTCTCCTTACAGAAAGAGCTAGATATTGTTTCTAGACTATCTTCTGAACTGTCATTATAGCTCTTAGCTCCCACCTGAGGCTATAGGATTCCCAGCACCTTTTAACCACCATTCATTTTGCTGTTACTAAAGCAGCAAAGCCATTCCTTGTGCCACCTTGAGTACATTTAACCTTACATACGCAAAACCTGAAGTAGAAAATAAGTATGATCCTTGACCCTATTATATCACAGGGAATTTGCTTTTAACACTGATGATTTCACTCCAACCCCTGATACCCAGAGAGCTACATATTGTTACTGTTCATATTTACAAATGCCTTTAAATCCCTAGGCCACTTTTTTGGATCTTGGAATATTTAGTCCGTGGATCTTGATCTGTAACAAAGCATGCTGAAGACTTCTTTCTGCTAGGTGTAATGTTTGTTATTAAAATCCATGTAGGTTCTTTGAAGCAAAAAGGGATTGCTACCCTGCAATACAACTCCAAAACACAAATTGTAAAAGGAACAGTTCTTAATTCAAGTTTGGGTTCAACTGAACTACTGCATTTCTCCATTATATCTTACTTCCCTCTCTTTTGCTAGTTTCCTTACTGCTTTTCAAAAGCAAATCAAATAAGAAAGCAGATAAATAGTAGAGGGGAAGTTTAAACAGATAGAACTTAGCCCATTTAAAGTTAGGGATGCCACAGGAAGGACAATTCAGCTACCTGCAAAGCTACTGTAAGGCACACACATTAAAACCAGATACCGTGACAGGCCGCAAGGCACAGACACCCAAGAATGGTTATGGTTCTTGCAGGAAAACATACCTTCATATTTATGAACTTACTGGCTGTTTATTGTTCTCTGTTTAAATGTTTCATGATGAACACAAGTAGCTGCATCACTGTTTCATTAAGTACCCTGACATTCAAGCTGGATGTTTCGAAGAGATTTATGCCCCTCCATCCAAAAGGGGCAAAAAGAGAGGCAAAGATGAACAAAGGGCTCTGGAGCACTATGACCGTGGGAATGAGGCGCCCTCCACATGAAAACAGAAGAGCTCTTTAGATAACAGAACAGACAGCCTACAAAATGTCACTTACTCAGCTTTCTCTAAAAGAGTTTTAGGACCACCATGTGTAGGAATTAATTCAAACAAATGAACAGGCTGTTAGATTTTTCCTCTAGAAGAACCTGATGGCCACACTGCCCCTTCTCTCTCCCTCACCACCACCCTGCAGGAAAGACAAGGGACTGGGGATACGTATCCACAGGTAGCCCAGATCCATTCTCTTCACTGACTGCAAAGCACGGTTATGGAGATAGAAACAGAAGGCAGTGCACACTAGGCACTTAATTTGGAGATTCTAAACATCCCTTTGGAGGAAAAATGTCTCTTTCCATTCTCTCAAAGAGAGTCCCAGGCAGACAGGTTGGTTTAAGAGTCAAGAGTTCAAATTCGAACTAGCACCTGAAATTTCACTAGCACCTGAACACCCATGCAAAATTACCTGTTTACTTTCTCACATTCATTCCAAACCACCACGTATAAAATACATTAGGAAATAGAGGAACTACTTTTCCTTACCTAATTTAAACTAAAAAGCATACTTTTTGTGTATGTATGTGAGGGGACGAGATTAGTGCCATTTCTGTTTTGGATATTGAAACCCAAAGCCTCAGTGGTGGTTCCCACTGTTCTGCCACTACTGACCATTTCCAGTCTTTCCATAAGAATCCAACTCTGAGCAGATGCACAGATACCTCTGGACAGGCAGGCAGGTCTGTCAGAAAGCACACCTGCTGTACTGGCAACTGCATACATGCTCAGCACACTGCCTGCTTCCCATCTGTGGCACAAATAAAAAAGGCAAAAAGTTCAAAATCAGCTAACACAACTGGATAGCCACAACCTGGATATTTGCAAAAAACCCCTAAAAATATCCCAAATACTTTCTGCTTTTTATGTGCTCTTAAGAGTAAGCTCCAATAGAAAGAGCAGAAGGAAACAAAAAAAGAAAGTCAGGAGCTGAAAGGAAAACATTCAAAAGAAAATAATATATGTAATTTAAAGTCTTTTTGTGGGGTTCTGTGGGTTTTTATACACACCGATTACTTTATAAGGTCTTATTAATTATGTATGCTCTGAATAGATATTTCTGTAATAAGGTCAGCAGCCATTATTTTTGTTAAGTTATTTGTGCACGTGAAAGAAAACCAGAAAACCCATACGACCATTTGACGTGAAGGTCTTCAACTACGACATTTGTCAAAGGTTGTACTCTCAATCTCTTACTAAATGTTTAAGGAAGCTTACGGAGATACTGCCTGATTCCTTGTCCCTGCTCATCTGCACAGGAGGGCAATTTCTCTTTCACATACAGACAAGGATGAAGCCTCTGTTGACTTAGATGGTGTAATAGAAAATAACAGATAAATGTTTTTGCAGAATGAAAGAGAAAGGAAAAAAAATCTAGTATCTCTGCAGTTTTGTCAGGCTTTTTGATTTCTGGTAACGATCAAAACAAGTGCAATGGTTTTAGATGCCTAGCAAAGCAGCACAAACTACATGGAATAATGAAGCCAGGTACTGAGAGATACTCTAGTTCTCTCCCATCTACTCAGGATTGCTGTACAGCATATAGTAATGAAGAAATTTGATTCTTTATTCAGCTGTAACATAAAACAATGCATACAATATAAAATAATAAACGAAATTTCCTTGACAAAAGAGAACCATACGGAATTTCTGAAAGTGATTCCATAAACAAAACCCAGTGATTTAATAGCAGGCAATTTAAATGTCCATATATTTTTTCAAAAATTAAGGTAAAAACCATTTGATTGGTCATCTTCTTTGTATCAAAACCAAGAAGGAAAATACTGCCTGAAAATATGACACAAGAGTATCCTGTATCTGCCGTATCATCTCATAAAGAGGGGAGAAATGCAGCAGCCAACAGCTACCCAGGCTGTCTCCAGCTGTAGTCCATGGCAGAGGAACTGGATGTGACCAAAGCAAAGCAGTGCACTTGTAAACCCACCCCAGCTGTAGAGCAAATCATTCTGAACATCTAATCCCTACCAGCAGCTAAATGGACACATGGCTGGGCGGAAGTTTTGCCATTTTGACCCAGGAATAAAACCTCCCACAAATGCAACAGAAAAAAATACATTTCACTCAGCTTTACACCTTCTGAAGACAACCCAAGGTGCCCTGAGATTTTATGTCCCAAAAGAAGATTACTTAAGAGTTTTTTTGAGCAACAGACTCAACTGGCATGTAAGTGAGGCATTGGGAGGAACTGATTTAATTTTAGGAACTAATTTTACATGTGATTTAAAAAAATGTGAAAGCTTGGCATCTCTGGTGATAAACACACAATCACTTGCAACAAAATATAAACTTTATAGTGAAATTTGACAGTTTTACTTTTTAACTGGGTACTATATTTTCACAAATGTCTATTCAGTACAAAGAAAAGTATCAGAAAACAGTGAATTGTTTGGTATACCTTTTTATACAGTATGACTGCTACTTCCCAATATTGTGCAGAGCTGTTTTTAGAGGGAATGATACTTCAATTACAATAGTGAAAAATAGTGGGTTTAAAATAGTTTTATTAATTATTCTGAACCACCTTAAAGACTGGTTACAATCAAAAAAACCCCCACATATAACATTTTTTCTTTTTGATAATTCACTGACTGTTTTGGGGCTTGGTGCATTTAGAAGGGTTTTTTTTAATTTTTAACTCTAAGCACCCAGAGTACGTCAAAGTATACTTTGAAGAAATCCAGTACCAGCTCCATTTTGCTACACAATCTTAAAAACAACAAGATTAGCTAATAAGGTTTTGAAATCTTTCACATAGGACATATCAAGTAACTTCTGACACAGTCAACAAATAAAATCCATATTAATGGAGCACATATATAGTTGAAACATCTGATACGAAACAGTTAAAAAAACAACATTCATTAAATGGGTATTTCCAAATCAATTAAAAGACCTTCAAAAGGATAAAGATCAAAAGAGGAGTAGTAGAAAGTATTTCTCAAATGAAGCTGCACACTGCACAGCAAACAGCTGCACCATCGTCACAGACACCTGCAAGCTTCAAAGCCAAAGTCCAATCAAGACAGAAGAAAGCAAAGATCACAGTGCCAGTGTCATGCCTGCTACTAATCACCTACTATGGAGCAAAACCACCCTCTCACCACGACAAAAAAAATAAGAATATATACATATGCCTCTGTATCTATCTCTGCATGACAGATCTCTCATTAGCCACTTTCACCCAAGTACACAAGATATTCTAATTGCTACCTGTCAAGGTTTATGAGTGAATTACAGAGACTTTACTTCCTTGCCTTCCCTCAGAGCTGATAGTTCACCAGGGACACCTCAGTGGAGAATGGTCTCCCCTGGCGCTGTGGCGTCCTGAGAGCAGTGGCTCCTGCTCCTGCAAGGTCTCTTCTTGACACCTGGGGTGTCTCACGTCTTCCTAGCTTCTGCTTGATTTCCAAAGAAGCCCACAGTGCATTATTCCCCACCCAGCAACCCAGCAGAGGGAAGTGGGAGAAGGAACCCTCTGTGCAGGATTGTACAAGATTATATTTAGCCCAGTTTGAGCCTATGCTCCGTAATTTGGGCAACAAATTACTGCTTCCACTGGGGGTGGGGAAGAAGAGCACATGCCCCAGCGTGCCTGATCCTGCTGTAAGTATGCCAACTAATCCCCTTCTGAACTACTTGAGTCCTCCAAAGCAATTATTTTAGAAGACAGACAAGACATCAGTCAGTCTGCATTATCAATATCCAGACATTTCCATAAGGCTCTTGGATAAACTCTCAGATGTTTCTTTCATGCCCTCTCTGATAACCACCTAATGCACAGAGTTGCCTCTCAGGGTGTGCAGAGTTGTGCACAGCTTTGGACATCTCCAGCAGCAAGAGCCAGCAGTCCCTGGCTGCGTCAGGTAGTCAGCACAAGGCACCAGGACTCAGTTCAAACAGAAAGAGAGAAGAGTTACAGGGAAACAAAAATAGAGAGCATTAGAGGTTCCTGATAAACCTACAGCATCATAAAAACTGCAGAGGCAAGAGACATACACTGCTCTGCTTGTCAAAACCTCCTGCAGGGCTACGCTTCTAAGTAGGCAGACAAGAAATGTGGTTATAGCTGCTATTCATCAAGCCCCGGCATCAGCAACACAGAGAACAGGAGAGTAAAGACAAAGTTCAGACGTCAACTTAAATTCTGTTTTCAAACTTCAGTCCTTCCGTGTAACATAATATCATAAGAAAAGGGAGCAAACAGCTCAGCTGCCAAAAGCTTGTCTAATTACCGCGAATTTGTTTGCTTCACATTTCTTGAATTCCTTTCTCTTTGCCAGACAATTGACTAAGAAATACTCCTTTCCTCAAAAAAGCACCGAAGCAGAATAAATAGAACAACTAATATAAACTGGCAGCTGTAAATTAATCTATATAGTAGGCAGTCTGGAAGGCTTTGTTCATCCCTACGGCTTTGTCGGCGACACACCAGAGGAAACAAAAACAACCCCAAATACTCATGCACATCCGCACACTGTTCATTAAACAGCAGCATTAATACTTAATCTCACCAGATGTCGGGATGAAACAAACAGCACAGTCTCAGTGCACTGAAGGGTGTTGTGCCAAACAAGAGCTGTTACAGCGCTGGCACAATTGTCTGAAAAACAAGCAGCAGTACACGCCTGCGTGCACAAGCCAGCCAGCGAGCAAGTGCTTCCACTGCTGCCTAAGTTCCTTCAAAGACTCTCACACTTTTTAAGCTGGTATCATTTGAGCCTGTTACACACAGATTACAGAGTAAAATTTATGTTTTTATTTTCCCAAATTGACCCCTGTGGCCCCAGTTTACATTCACACACTCTTAATGAAGAATTTTGAGCGATTATACCTATTTTTGTCATATTTATTTTCCCATTCTTGTCAATTTAAAAGAAGCTGAACCTAAGGAAAAGGATGGAGTTTACACAGTGAAAGACCCTAATTTATCATTTCTTTGGTAAGGAGAAAAAATGTACAGCTGTTCTGTAACAGCTAGTATAGTGCTAGGTTATTAAGCACTTTATTCCTCAAACGTATCTCAAACACGTTATTATCTTAATCACTCTGCAACTATAGAAAAATGTTTATCGAAACCTTTGATGAGCAGCTTTATAACGATTTCTTTAGCACTGAGCTGGGAATGAAAACATAAACAAAGAAGGCTGACTCTAAATGTTTACTACATTCATGTGATGATATTTGCCTCAGAGATACATTACCCAACATAAAAATCTACTGTTTTATTCAACATAAATAGAACAATATATTCACTTGAAGCATTCAGATCTAAGCTCCTGGGCTGTTCAAAGGAAAAGGCGAAGTCAGTAAAAGCAATTCGGGTTCTTTTAAACTCTCTCTTGATTTATGGTGTCGTATGGAGAAAAAAATCTTTGTATATAACTGTTCATATTAGATACTGCAGTATTCAAGTATCATGGGGAAAAGCAATTAAAACAAATCACAGTCTTCTCTTTCAATGCCATTTAAATGTATTTCATCCAGGGAAGTAACCTCTAGCTGACTACTTGCAGCAGCAGCATCAGTAAGAGTGTGTCACAGCTCATTTGCCAGAGCTGCAAGAATGAAGCTCATTCTGTGCTGGAGACATACCTCCATAAACAAAGTGAAGAGGTGCTTGTGGAAATACTCGCTTTATGAGGTCTGAGTTTTGGGTTCTTGATGTGTAGCACCACTACCAAAGAAAGCTGACAGTTTCAGGTACCCACACAACAATGCATTAAAAAAAATTAATGCTGAAACTGAGTTATTAACCAGGTCAATTCATACAGCAGTAGAATAAGTTTCTCAGGGACGTGCTGGGATAATAAAAGCTTTACTATGCTGAAACATTAAAAACAGGAGTAAAACCAACTGAAAGATAAAGGAAGACACGTTATAGCCACTGCCACCTTATGGTTTGAGTGGATCCTGAACATTTTGAAGGCAGAACCTCCACAGCAGTGGACAGAGAAGCATTTTCCACTGAGAAAGCACTCACAAAGCACCTGTCAAAGTACATTTGCCTCGTTCATGTTCACTTCACCTGAACTCATCTCAAACCACAGTTGCTGGGGTTTTTTTTTGATCCTTACTTCTGTCAGATACTTGAATGACCAAAGTGCAAGACCACCAGTGTTGAGCATGAAGACCAACAAGGTGAGAGAAGTGAAGCCTTCCTTGCACTCATAATATATTTATATATAGCAATTTTTTAATATATATTTGACACATTTATATATATCAAATGTATTTATATATGTTTTTATTCACATTACTTTCTACACTCTGCATTATGGTTTATAAATACCTAAGATGATTTTTCCCTCCTCCTTCTGTTCTGTAACACCACCTATCACACGGAACCTGGGTAACCCTGTTCTGGGCACCTTCAGAATGTATCCCTATAGCTAGGCTATAGCCAGCTCCAAACCCTGCAGCTTCAAGCTCCAGCATCTCTGCCCTGGGGTAAGGCAAGCCCTGGCCACACTGGCCTCACCACCAACACTGCACATAACCACCCTGCCACTGCAGAAGAAAGCTTCTGCTCCCCATCAAATCCCCTCCAGTAACAGCTGGACCTGAGATGTCTCCTCCAAGCAACTCCCACCTCTCTTTGCATCAACAGCCCCTCCACACTGCCCTGGCACAGGATAAGCATGTGTCCAAGAGAGCTTGTTTTTGGCTTGGCTTTGCACTGCAGGTCTTGTGCTCATGCTCCCACCCAGGCTGAAGGGAACTGCAGCAAGCCCCAGATACCAGCCCTGGCATGACCTGCAGCTGCTCAGCTGGGAGGCAGCAGGGAGAGGACAGCAGCAAAGCACTCGTGGAACTCTAACCCCGGGTGAACTGATGCACATATTCACCCTGTCTGTGTCTGGAAGGACTAAATCACTAAAAAGTGGAGAAAACCTTGGATATAAGGGCTAAAAGTATTACAGCAAACTATCAACATACCCATTTCTATCTCTGTAAATTGTGCAATTCCTTACGGGAAGGATTACGTCCCCAGCGCACCATGCTGTGGCCAAAACACATCCCCACACCCCTCCTTGCAGTGCCTCCCTGGATAATCCCCAGCAAATAAATCGTCTCCCTGCCAAAGATGCTGTCAAGTGCTAACGGAAACAAGCAGCTTGCAGGAGCAAAACTATTTCCAACCTTCAAAGGGAAAAACCCCCACACCTCCAGGCCACCACATCCCTTCACTGAAACATAAACACAAAGAAGCTATGGATGAACAGCAACTGTGTTTAGTTCTCCTACTTGTGTGTGCACATGCCTGCACGTGTGTGTATATATATATACATATATATATAGATACATATATATATATATATATATTGCAATGCCATCTGTCAGAGGCTTCTACCAGCAGCTGCAGGAGGCAAATGCCCCCCTGCCTAATCCCCTCTCTGTGTGGGAAAATAGCTCATTTTACTAGCTGAATGCATGCTATGTATTTTCTTTATCTATATGTATCATTAGACATTCTTTTCTCTGTGTCATGAATGCATTGGGGAAGAGTCACTGATTTCTAATGAGGAAGAGCAGAAAGGCAGGGTGACAATAAAGAGACCCTGTATTAATCAAATGTCCAGCCCAGACAGCAATACCAAGGCCTTAATCTCTGTCTGGGAGAAGTGTTTCTTAAAGCTTTCACTCAAAGAGAAAAGGAGAGATTTCACAGGGCAGGTGCTGCACTTGCTGCAGCAGTGTAAAACTCCATTATTCCAGATTTCGGGTGAACATTAGAAGAGAAAGAAGGAAAAGAAGAAAGGAAACAATACAAGCAGCAGCCTCAATGCAGAGGGAAGTGGGAAGGAATGGGATTCCTTGCTAAATTCTCACATTATTATGCATTAACAAATTTAAACAGACTAAAAAACAGGATGGGCCAACATACTTGTTCGTCCTCTGCAAGCAACTCAGATGAGGCCACATTTTGTTCTGGCACTGCTCCCCACATGACTGGTGGTGCCCATACAGGACAGAGGACAGAGCATCACAAAACAAAAGTCTGCACAACTCCGTGGCATAGCTTTGCCTTCACATCCCTTGTGCTGGGAGCCTGCTCTCGTCTCCTCCCTAGAGGATGTTCCTGACTCTTGGCTGAAGCAGCACAGGCCTCTTCTGTGCCCATCCAAATGCACTGCTGGAGCAAAACATTTCTCTGCTCTTGGAATCTGGAAGAGCCTTTGTACACCTCCCTCCCTCATCTACTTTCTAACTTGTTTCAAACCCAAGGAGAAAATGTCTTGCCTTTCTTGCCTGAGCTTCTTAATGTCTCTCTGTAACAGAATTACTTAAGTGAAGTGTTTTGGCATTAAAATTGTGTGGAAGACTCTTAAAAATGACCTGCCAAAGAAAACATATCCTCTGCTCCTGCAATATTAAATTACATATTTAGGTGAGGAGAAGGAAAACTCCTGTTTATTACTTGTATTAGAAATTCATGTCTTGCCTCTCCTGGGATGCCACATGAATGACTGGAAAGGTGATGTCAGAGTAAGCATCACAGCAAGAGTGCCAAAGGAAAGAAAAAATCCTTTTTGTTACTTTGTTTTGTCTTGGATTATGTTCAGGAAGATGCATCACTTCATTACAATTGCCGAAGTGTTTCCTGCATCGTTCCAGTCTGCTGCCTAGAGCTGGATATACGCCCATCCTGACCATGCTGGTCCTCCATGGAGACCTCCAACACACTCAGAGAAGACTGTGGTGTTTGAAACACTGCTATGGTGAAAAATAAAGCAGTCAAGAGAAACAGCAGACCCTTTCAGGTTTGCTCGGTGCAACACTGAAAGAAAAATTGTATGTTTTTCTTCTTTCATTCACAGATGAACTACGAGCAAATAAAGCAGTGGGTGTGATTCCTAGACCTGGTGAGGTGTTTGCAGAGACTAATCTTCCCAATCATCAGCTTCATAAAACACACAACTAACACTGACACTCACATCTCATGGACTAATCTCTAAAACCGATACAAATTTACAGCTCTTCAGCTCAAAGCACGACGACTTTGGTACATTCACCCAGCTGTACCAAACGTATCCCGCACCTTGCACTTCTCTCCTTCTACTGTTTCACCTGAGTCTGTCATCCTTCTTTCATCACTCTTCCCTAAAAACAGCTTACTGTTATCATTTAAAATAGAAACAATGCTGCTTAACCATTTTAGATAGACTTTTTATCAGTCATGTTCATATCCCCAAAATAATGTTGCTGTCATTCAATTCTCACACAATATATGAGTAGCTGCCTTAACTCTCTAGGCCAGATACCTTCCGAAGTCATGCCACAGTTTAGGATAAAGGAACACTACCAGCAGCTACAGCACTGATAGGGTAACATCATGAAAAATTACCACAAAGTTCTGATGAAGATATAAGCATTTATTACGTGACTATAGTCTGATTAAATATCCAGCAACAATTACACGGTAGCAAAAGAACTGTTTTACCTCCAGAAATTAACATAAGCATTCATTTATGGAATTTAAGAAATCAAGCTTAGGTCACTGTTATCCAATCCCATCTTATCCAGAAAAAGGATGCTGTAGATATTGAAGGATCATATGGAGTCAAGGGAGAGAGAGTTCTTCTTCCTTCTCTTCCCTAGCTATATACTTCTGGCCACTGTGTGAGGCAAGGAGGAAGAGCTTTTGGTCCAGCTAAGCCAATACAGCTGCTCATTTTCCAGCCTTGTCCTGCTATACCAAAGAAAGCCCTTGAGAGAAAATAAGGGGGAGGTCAGGACATTCTGGAAAATATTATCAATTAAAATGCTCCACCAATGTCCCTACACCTATTTAGGTTCATATTTATAAACATGCTGAGAAGAGAGAAAATACGAAGTCTACAAAGGAAGGTTAAGATTGTCATAGAAAAGGTGAAAAGAAGAAAAATTAGAAGAATTACAAACTTCCATCCTGTCCTTACCACCCAGAAATAAACTGTTAGTAGCCACAAGTAGAATACAAGAATGGAAGCAAGCTAACAAAACTCAGCACAAAATCATCAAAAATTATGTCTAATATAATGTTCCTCTTTGACAGGGTAACAAAGAAAAGCAATGTATGCATCTTGAATTCACTAAGGCCTTTGACACCAAGAAATGAACTAAGGAAATATAACCTATGGGTGTAAGCTAGGTGCCTGAGTGGTTTAGAAAATCAACAGCTCAGTAGTTATCTCTGACAGTTTCTGATAGGCTCATATATATATATATATGCTGGGTCCAGTTTTGTTCAATAGTCCCATTTGGGATCAAGGGAACAGAGATGACACTTGTGAAATCTGTCTCTAACATCAGAATGGGTAAAATTTCAAGTTCTTTAGAGAGAAACATCACTTTTCAAAGTAATTTCAAATTGCAGAAATGGTATAGAATAAAGAGGATGCAATCAATAAAGTGCAAAGTTCCAGATTTACATAGGAATAATCAACTCTACAAATGCAAAAATAGGAATGAATTGACTAAGCAGCAGTACTGGAGGAAACCACCTATCAGACACAGTGAACCAAAACCTAAATGGAAATAAAGAATACAATGCTGAAGCATAAAAGATACCTCTCAGGCTGGACATGTTAGTAGTGGCTAGAGAACTGTTGATTTTAGTTAGGTAAAGGATGAAAAATGCAGAGGCTCTTTTGTGTGAATAAGGTATGCCAGTGTGACTCAGATTGTTATTTAAAACCAATTTTATTAAACTGACACAAAAATGAAGTGATGTTGGTGTTAAGCAGCCCATGTTTCATTAATTTAGCATAGCTTGATAAGGAAGTCTTAGGCCACTTATCAGAGTTACTCATGTCGCTCCAGATCTCTTCACCTCAAAAATGGGACTAAGTGAAGTATGGACACTGATAATGGGTATTTTTCACTTTATTCACTTTAAATGTGACCACTAGACTATATTATATTACAGTAAAACTCACCAGTGAGTTTCCTGAGAGAAGCAACTTCTATATCATCCCATTTTTGCTAATCAAATTGCTTTAAAAATGTGCATGAAAAGCTGAGCACTTGTAGCTGTTCACTGGAAACTGAGTGAAATGAAACAGTCCCAGGGCTGAACCTCTTCAGTGTTAACTCCAAACCAGGACAGGTCTCACCACTTTTTACAGAGCTAAACAGCTTCTTCATTTCAGAAATAAATTTTAACCACCTTTATGTGGGAAAACTGATTTTAGTGTGCCTTTCATTTCACAATTAGAAGCATGCAGCATACAGGATCATTGCATTTATCACTATTAAAATCTTAAAACAGGAAAACCTCCTTTAGCAAGCTGTCAATTGCCATCCTTCTTACAGTGGAATAAGGTGCTCTTGCACTTTGACTATTAAAGCAAATTGTGCATTTCCCATTTAACATAATCCCCTACCGACTACACCACATTACTTGTACAGTACAGTCAGACACACCAGGGGATTTTCAACAAACTGTCAAAAAGACTTTCTCTACTTCAGGAAACATTAAGTATAATGGTGTCCACAATTATATAAATTGGAAATAATCCTGAAGACCCTATTCTCCACAGGAAACAGCAGTTACATGCTCTGCAGTCTTTCTTAATAAGCAGTATATCCATATCTCACCATATGATTATTGAGCATGTTTATGATACCAGAAGCAGCAGTGTCCCGCCTGTGTTACTACCACGATGGAAAGCATTATGGAGAGCCAGGTGAACATGCCCACCAAAGCAGTTCCAGAGTGGCCAGGCCTGAAGCAACCTAGACCATTTGAGAAGACTCAAATTAGCAGAGCAATGAGATGACAAAGATGAAAAGGTCAGACAGACAAATAAAGCAGCAATTAAACACTGAGGTAGCTGGGTCCAGTGATGTGACCAGAACACCTATCTATATTCCAGTCGCAGGTCTGACAGAGGCTTTCTCTGGGCTGTTGAAAGAGTAATTTAATTTTCCTACACTTGTGGTTTACAAGCTGTAGAGACACTGATTCCAGATTTACTGTGACATACAGTGACACTGCAAGAAGTAAGGCACTACCATTTACACGCAGGTAAGTTTCTTAGAAGGAACATAAAAGATGACAGTAGAGAGTAGGGGGAAATGATGTAAGGGAGGAAAAGGAAAAAACAAAGAGGAATGCAACAAACAAACAAAAAAACCCCAAATAAACAAACAAACAAAAGCCTGAAACAAGGAGTTTACAGTAGAAGTTTGAAACTGACTCTTTAATTCAAGATTAAAAGTTTGAAAATTCTTTAATGTTCTGAAATACAGGTTTCCATTAAGCCATGTTATGGCAGAAACTCCACAACCCAGCACAAAGCGAGCCAGCCTCTTCAGACAGTCTATGCAAATAAAGATATACAAATAAGGGGTGTGTTTATGTAAGGAATATTCTCCAGGATCCTTATACTGACCAATCACAATGGATCAGGGCACATATTTTAGGAAAACAGCGTATTAAAAAAAAAATTTACTGATTCACTTTCTGCAGACTTATTTTTGGGTACATTATCCAATTGTCCCTGTGGTAAAAATTTCTGCTAGCCAAAAGGTACCTCTGATTTCCCCCAGCTTCGGCCACTTATTTTCAGAAAGAAAGGAACACTGTGTGAGTGTCCTGAAAACTGGCTTTGTTGGCTCAGTCTTCTACTTTGAATGGAGCAGAGGTTCATAGGCAATGTAATTTCAGAAATTACTAATGCTACGCAAACTACCATATGCCTCTATTTTTACACTGCCCTCCATTCTTCTGCCAGATGCTTCTCTTCTTTCATTTCATCTGCTTAATGAAGCTCGGCTATTTAGGCCCCAGTGCTTTGATTTCAGAAAATTATGTAAGATACTTCATAAAAATACATTATCATTATTATTATTATTAAGAAGATGACTGACTGGCTCAGTTTTTTTTTCAAAAAGGTAACATGTAGTTTAGCTGTTCAAAAAGGTACTCGGTGGTACCAAAATCCCAGCTTCCAGAGGGTGAAACCAGAGACAAATCTCCAGCCAGAAGTAAAACAAGCACAAGATACTTACCACAGATATGGCCAGACACATAGAAGTGTACACAACATTTTGTCCCCATTGGGGTAGTGGGGGTTTTTTTGCACTGACAAAGAAATGACAGTGTAATATGGATGATCTAACAGCACACAGGTCTGGATGTTTATCTAGGATCTAGTGTACAGGATTCCAGACCTGTGGATGCTTTGATTATCCTGGGATCCCTCTGAGTCTAGCAAATCTCAGTCTGCTGTTTTGCTCACCCCCAATGAATTAATATTGTAAGACCCCCTGAAACCTCTCATTTTGTCTTTATGCCCCCATCATATTCAATGAATTCAAACTGCTAACTTACCTGACCTTAGAATACAGGCTGCTACATGATTAATTTTTAATTTGCCTTAATCAAAACACTGAGGGAGGAATATAAAAGTTAAAAAGCAATATTCAAACTCACATTTATTACTGCTCTCAAGGGCGCAATTCATCTACCCTGAGGAAGCCAAAGAAGGGTGGAAGGTCTCATTTGGATGCTTTCTGGCACAGCAAGGACCACTGAGACAAAAGCAGAGCACAGCAGTCATAAGAAGTTGTGCTACTCTGGGTAGAGGAGTTACAGAGCAGATGCAACCTCCGTGAGGAATCCTCACAACCCACCATCTGACTTACAGAGTGGTACCACCACTTCTGAACACAAGTGAAGAGGCAAGGCTGGAAGTAACTCACAGCTGTAGGTGCTCAGGGTCAGCACCAAAGCTGCTGTTACCCCCGCAGGATAAAAAGAGCTCTGAAACTGGAGTACAGCTCTCACTGCATCCATAAAAGCAGCTGCACTACCTGGGAACACAAAGGATCTCAGGTGTCCTTTAATGCACTGGGCAGTTCCCAAACTGCCTAGGGGACATGCTCAGGTGAGAAAGGCACCACGGGTCAGTAAATGACATCAATTAGAGTTTCAGAGTCGACTTACTCATTTCTGATAGGCAGAGGGATTGCACTTCCACATTGCCCTTTTATGTACAGTGTAACAGGGTAAAAGAGTATTTTCCTTTACCAGATGAGATGAGCTTTTGTATTTCATAACACAGCTGTTTTTACTGACAAGTGAGATTTTAAAAACAAGTCAAGCTTCTTGCATACAAAACCACTGGTAAGAGGAAAGAGGTCAGGTCCCCACCTGTGTCAGGAAGAAAAACATTAACACAGCTTTAGAGTAGTCGTTTCAGTGTTAGCTTGTCTGCTTTATTTTTAATGAACCATGAAAAAACCAGCAACTTTGACTAACAGTTAATACCTTGACCCAGCACATACATAAAACCAGACATAGCCCCAGGGAACAGGTTTACTCCCAAGGTCAATCTAAACAGGGGAAAAAATGTTATGTATGGGTTTGGGTTGATCTAATTCAGCCACAGCACAAACTGGGGCCAAACACACTGCAGGAATGGCCCTCGTGCAAGCATGCCACGAGGGGCAGCTAACAGGTATTACACAGGCCAGAAAAAAGGAGTCTATTAATGCAGGGCTGCAGGAGAGGTTTCATAGCATGCAGTGACCCTCCTTCCTTCTGTGCCTTCCGCTGCTCAGCAAAATGACTATGCAGGATACTGGAGCAAAAGCTGTACAAGAGGGTAATGGCTTTCTGATCCATCAACTAGAAATGGGCATTCAGCAATTTGTTTTCAAGAGGTATCTTTCTGAAATAGCTTGTGATATCTGTGCTGCAGATAATGGGTTGTTACAAGAAATTAATTTAGCAGGAGGAAATTTACCCGGGCTCTTTTTTCTCCTCTTACACTAGGGTAATGCGACGGTTCCCAAATCCTAATGCACATTGCTTCTGATCTGCATCTTACAGCAAATAATCACAAACACTTGCCCTGAGGGGCTGTAAAAGAAACTAGACTATTACAATTATTATTTCAGTTCTCGCATGCCCACAGCAAAGATTACCACGGAACTGAACAACCCTCCTAACTAAGCAGTCCATCCTAACAGATGGAGTCAAAGTATTTCGCTCTTTCTTCTCTGCTTACGGTAGCTTTTTAGGCAGGTGAACACAGATGGCAAAATGGCCTTTTATTTCAGCAACAGCTGGATCCAAATGATGTCAACATACAGTAGGTAAAGAAATACACAGGACAGGCTGGAAAACCAGTAATGAAGTAACAACAACCCTCATGAGTAGGTACTCCCCTCTCCTTGTCCATTTTGGAAAGCCACAAATGCACCAAACATTTCCGGTAAGGGGCAAGTGAGGAGAAGGGAAATCCTAAATTTGATCCCTTTCTAGTATAAAGAAGTTGTAACAAGTTTTATATTTACCCCCTAACCTTTAAAACACTAATATTAAAAACTCATGAAATAAAACATATGAGCACAGTCAAAAGCACTTCTGACAAAAAACTGGGTGTCTGGAGGTGGCTGGCACCCTGTGGCCACCCTACTCCTGTCCCCAGCTTCCATTACTGACTAAATGACCCACTTCCCTATCCCACTTATTTTTTCTTTAAAAGTAACAGGAAATGAAAGCTTGCCTTCCTTCCATCCTATGAATGGAAAGTGAGAAAACTGAGTACACTCACATAAAATAAATCTCTATGAACGGCGAAGACAAAGATCATCCATTACAACCACCAAATGCCATGGGAGCAGAGCTTAACCCAGACATCAGGGAAACATCTGCCTCCAACATCACCATTGATTCCTTCCAAAAACAGAGTAATTAGCTCCCAACTGATGCTGACAGATGTGTAAGCATGGGACTAGTACTGCCTTATGCAGTATTTCCTCAGCTGAGCACACCAAGGACAGAACTGGCAAAGAGGGGGAGTGGAGGTAGGACATGGTCACTGATTAACAAGTCTAGGTACTGCTTCTGCACAGCTCAGCAGTATAAAAAAATGATGTTATTGGAGAACTTGTTATTTCTTGAGCCCTTTGGCTGGTCCAAGTTGTTCCTTGTGGTGGTTTAATCTCAGCTGGATGCCAGGTGCCCACCAAAGCTGCTCTATCATTCTCCTCCTCAACTGGACAAGGGAGAGAAAATATAATGAAAGGCTCATGGGTCAAGCTAAGGGCAGGGAGATATCACTCACCAATTACCATCACAGGCGAAACAGACTCGACTGGAACTCACTACCAATCCAACCAGA
This sequence comes from Oriolus oriolus, assembly GCA_013400235.1. Taxonomy (NCBI): domain Eukaryota; kingdom Metazoa; phylum Chordata; class Aves; order Passeriformes; family Corvidae; genus Oriolus; species Oriolus oriolus. The sequence goes on from VXBT01002909.1 coordinate 1,024,061, forward strand.
GTAAGATAATGGGAAGTAAAACCAAATCATAAAAGCACCTTCCCCTCACCTCACCCTCCTTCCTGGACTTAACTTCATTCCTGGTTCTCTGCCTTCCTCCTCTGGGGAACCAGGATCAGGGGAAGGACTCCTCACACTCTTCCCCTGCTCCAGCCTGGGGTCCCTCCCACAGGAGACGGTCCTCCACAAACTTCTCCAACATGAGTCTGTCCCACAGGCTGTAGATCTTCACAAACTGATCCTGTGTGGGTCCCTCCCACAGGGTGCAGTCCTTCAGGAACAGGCTGCTCCAGTCTGGGTCCCCTGTGGGGTCACAAGTCCTGCCAGCAAACCTGCTCCAGTGCAGGCTCCTCTCTCCATGGGGTCCCAGGAGCCTTTTCCAGCTCAGTCTTCCCATGGGATCACAGCCTTCTTTGGGCATCCACCAGCTGCGATGTGGAGTCCATCATGGGCTGCAGGTGGATCTCTGCTCCCCCATGGACCTTATGGGCTGCAGGGGCACAGCTGCTTCACCACAGGCTGCAAGGGAATCTCAGCTTCGGCTTCTGGAGCCCCTCCTTCCCCTCTTTCCTCACTGATCTTGGTGTCCACAGAACTGTCTCTCTCACACATTCTCACTCCTCTCTTCTCTGACTGCAATTGGCATCTGTGCAGTAACTTTCCACTTCTTAACTCTGTTATCCCAGAGGCACTACCACCATCAGTGATGGGCTCAGCCTTGCCCAGCCAGGGGCCTATCTTGGAGCCAGCTGACATTGCCTGTATCGAACACAGAGAAAGCCTCTGGCAGCTTCTCAGAGCAGCAGTCCCTGTAGCCCACCTGTTACTAAAACCTGGCTGCGTAAACCCAATGCGCTCCTCACCTGGAGAAGAGCCATTCCCAGCTTCCTGCTGGCCTGCCTGGTCATTACAGCCATGTAAGTCTTTGTGCACCTGGATATTAAGCTTAGCCCAGTACTGGTGGGTTATGGGATTTGCTGTCCTTTGAACCTGAGTAATTGTATGGCCAATCTGTGTTTGTTACTGTGCTGTTACTTAGAAATGAGCCATTGGTCTGGTGTCCGACACTGTACCCTGCACCGGGCATCAGTGGGGTTGTCTTTAAAACCCATCAAGAACTCATTCACTCATTCCTTCCAAACATCTGACCACTAATGATTTGACAGCAAAGAAACTACAGCAAGACAGGAGGGAATGCCTGCAGAGACCCATCACTTAACACAGATTCCAACACTCCCAGGCTGTAAGTTTGCCATTAAGAAGAGAGAGACAAGTGCAAGACCATCAGGGTAGTCAACCACCAACACAAATCTAGTAATGAGAGAAAAGGTGGAGGAGAGGTTTTCTTTTTGGAGGCTAGTTTTGTGGCAGCAAGAGATGCTGATCTCTTTTGAAAACAAAAATCAAGAGATGACTTCTTACCAGCTTGAAATTTTGACCAGCATGACCACTCCTCATAGCACAAGATGAAAACTTGCAATGTCCTCTCCAATCATTCTCAGAATGAATGACCTCCTGACAAGATTTCACTGCTTCACCAATAAAGCTGAATACCCAACATAAACCACTTGGTGCAAACATCCTTGGATGCTTTTTTTCCTGAATGGTTACATTTTCATCATCGTCATCACCTTCACCAGATGCTCACAGCTCAAAAGCTCAGTCAAGGGTGAAGGACAAAAACATGGCAATGATGTAAGGGCAGCTGTGAAATGATTACTCGAGATGAAATCGATAGCAGTGTGCTGCTGTTGGGAGACCAGCAGTACAGCTGAAAGCTACTGAGCCAAAAGTGGTTTCATCTTCAATTAGGTAAGCACAGTATACGAGGACCTGATTTAGTTTCCCTGAGGTTTTTAAAGCACTGTTCCAATACACAAAGTGTGCAGCTTCCACAGATCTCCAGGCATCCCTTCCAAACCCAACTATTACATGGTATGAATGAAATTAGAAAACATTAATCAGCATACATACTGGGAGAATAAGAAAAGACTTTGCCACTTCTGAAATAAATTAATTTGTACAATGACTGTAGTAAGAATTCAGTTTCAGGGCTTATGTTGCACGTATTCTACTTGCCAGAAGAAATACAAGATACTAGTGGGTCAAAGGATGGTTTCATTTAGGAATATAATTGCATCCAGTGGTGGGTTGAACATTCCTTCAGCAAGGGAATATTTACAATAAGCCTTTTCTAAATTCCTATATACAATTTAGCAAGAAGAAAAAGTCACACATCCTTCTCTGAGAAAACAGGAGGCTGCTACTGCTATTAACTCATTTTGAGACTGCCTTAATGACTGAACTGTCCAAGACAACTACTGGCAGTGTCATATTTTAAACCTATGGTTGGGAGAGAAGCTCCAAAATGAAACTAATCTTAAAGAGAGGGGAATGAAGCTACTTTTGCTTATAGGCTGTGCAAGTTCTCTTTGTCAGGGACTTTGACTGTGCATTAATAAGCACAGTTAATATTACTTCCAAAGAACAATGTGTCTGTGGGATAACATGTACGATAACAAGTTTCATGAGACGTATGTTCAAAAACAAAGAAAGCAAGTTCTGGTTATTGAACTTGTCCACAAAATGATGGATGTGTCTTTCAAGAAGCAGTTCTGAAACAATAATTATCAGTCCTGCTTTACTCGTCTACCCATCAGGAAAGACAATACTGTAATATGTGCTGGCTCACTTGGAGTACAACATAAGGTAAAAGAAACAGCAGGAATGTCTACAACAGATGATCTGACCAGCTAACTAAAACCACATTTTATAGGGAAACCTCAGCTGCTTCTTTCACAAGACGCCAGGCACACAACAATCCTGATGCCTTTATATGACAACGGATCTGCCCAAACTTCCTTCATGAAAAAATGTCATCTAAAACTGGATCTTCTGGAGATTCTGTGTGGGTTTTCACATCTATTTGGTCTGCCAACTGAGAGGTTTTTACATGTGGTGAGACCCAGCTCCACATTTACCTCTGTTTGAGCAGCTGGCATTGTTCTTCCTCAGGAGGTTAAGAGGGACCTAACTCACACTACCATCCAAGTCGACTTGCAGCCCCTGGAAAGGCTCGTGGCTGCACAGATGGTGCCACACCACAAAGTATTCCCAACCTGCCTTCCCTTCCTGCTTAGGGACCGAGTAAGACAGAAGCCATTCTTGTACCTACAGATCTCCCTGAAACAGAAAACACCGAACACCTGGTACCATTCCACCAGCTCTCCTGCAGCACTATCATATTACATTTTGACTGTCATACAATAAAGAACCCTCTGTCCTCATTAAATGAATGAGGAAGTGGCAAGCTGGGGTTAGAGAGAGGAGGGCAGCGACAAGAGAGCAAACATCCTGCAAAACATGTTCAGTCCTGGATGCCACGTCTTGGAGATCTGTAGCAACAACACTAGGCAAGTGTAATATACAGCCACAAATTCTCTTGGGCAGGCACATATTGCAATTTTCACAATATTCAAAATATTCAGTATCTTCTGACTTGAATCAGTAGCTTCTATGAGCCCATAAAAAAACCCTAATATCTGAAGAAAGCTGAGGATACCCGCTCCTCCATCTTGCCTTAAGAACAGAGCCTCACTCTTACAGTACTGTTAAAGAGTTCAGGCTGAGGAAGTCTCTTTGCTGGGAGGGGAGACTGTCACCTGCAGGCACAAGAGAAAAGGGTATCTCAGCACACTTGCAGGGAACCATGTGTCTACAGCTCTGTTTTCTGCAGGGATCTATCTGCTTCCCAAGAGGCCAGTGCTGCGCTCCCCAGCTAGAAGAATAGACTCCACAGTGAATTTTCTCATGTGAAGAAAAGCAGCAATGTTGGTTTATGACAGGATTAATTCCTTAAAAATGCTTTATGTCTGTACTATCAGCTTTTGCAGGGTGGAGGACAAAACTGGTCACAGAAAGTATTTTTAAAAGAGGAATGTGCTTGTCTTCTCCCCCTACATCACTGAGCAAGGTTTCCCATTAGAAATCAGGACCAAGTTCACCACATACTACTCACTCATCCGTGGTGTGTGTCTGGCAGGCCTGTGCTATCCCTGTAACTGTGGAAGCTCTTCAGAAGGACTATGTCCTTGGGGTGCCCTGCCACAACAAAACCACCACACAGAGCAGGGAGCCCACGTGACATCTTCAGACTGCAGGGAGAAGGGAAGAGGCATCAGTGCAGCTCTCCATCAGGTGCAGCTGGTGGCATGGGCTATCGGGTGCTTCCCCCACGGGCAGAGGGAGAAGAGGCTGCTTTGCTATTGAAACTTTTTGTACCCACTTCTGGTTTCTCTCCTTTCTTGCTTGGTGATGGAGGGAAGTAGCCTCATATAGCCAGATATCTTGCAGTGCTCCTCAACAAGCACCCTGCCAGGGCATTCCCCCAGCACTGAGAAGATCTGGATGCTTGCCACTACATTCCAAGGTCTCCCCCTGAGATCTGAAGGGATGATGGCTGCTGCAACTGTTCAGAAGAACAAGCAGCACGGAGAGGGAGCACAGTCTTCCCAGCCAAACCCCTCGAATATAATAAAGAAGTGAAATACACAACTTGGTGCAGTGTGGAAAGCAGCTGCCTACCTCCTGAGTTAGACATTTTGTCCAGAAGATTTCCATACAAAATAACCATTGGAGTCTCTAAAAAGCTCTCCCAGACAAGAGCGGCTGCCAAGCCAATGCACCAGCAGCCAACACAAAAAGCTGGAAGAATCTGTGGAGACAGGGCAGCTCCCTTGAAGCTGGAAACTGATGGCTCTGGCAGCAATGCTGAAAGGATGCTACATTGTTTGCTGTAACAGAGCTGCTCACTTCAACTTGGGAGAGGAGGAAACATTGCAAATGGAGACAATAGGAGCTCCCACAATAACTGAAGGAGAAAATACTGAACTGTTTCAAGACATGTCTGTCTCTCTCTCTCTCAAAGTGTTTAAGTTAAAAAGCACCACAGGAATTTTAAATAATGGATTAATTTCAAAGACATTAGTGTGATACCCTGTCAGACCTAATGAAGAGCTAAAGTTTTGGAGACAAGCCCATGAGACTCAATTCTCCTAACGGCAAGCTCTCACCAGCAAGGACTCCTGTCGAACTGCAAGGCAGTGCCTCCATTGCATCAAGTGCTCCTTCTTGAAGTGACAGCTCACACATCTATGTTTACATATTACTACTGGCTATTAGTAATCAGACACTACCATTTGAGGCATGATGGCTAACTTCACCAAGGTGCGCTCCTGGGACACAGCTGCTGCAGCCCTGACCACACACTGCACGCCACCCCGTTAAGATAGAAACTGCCACAGTTCTCCAGCTGTTACTACAGGAAAACTCTACGTAGGGAAAAAAAGTAGGTTTGGGATTCCGACATTGCCTGGATAAAATACACATGCAATCCAAATTCTCCCTGTAGGAAGCTCCAAGTTGAAATATCAACAAATAAATCAAATATTAGACTAATAATATTGTTGCAAAATAGTTTAGAAGCGAAAAAACCCCATCAACTTACAGATTTTTTCAAAGGAACTGGGAGTCAGTAAGACCTGAATATCTGTTAAAAAAAAGTGGTGATTTTAAAGTCAAAACTTTTCATTATCATCTTTCAGCTTGGATCAGCAAGTTCAAAATCAAACTTCCAATGTGAATTTAAATATTCCAAAACTGGGTAGTTTCAGAAGTGAAGTAATAAAGAAATAAAGAAGAAATAAAAAATAAAAATAAAAAATAAAAAATAAAAAAATGAGGTAAAATTGCTGCATCTTCAGATTTAATAAACTGAGTCAACTTCCTCTGCATTTTCCCCCACCCACCTCCCTCCCTGTCAAAGCCATTCACCCCTCTGGTAATTCAGGTATGCTGGAGGGAAGTGTTGCAGGACAACACTTAACATCTCCTCCTCTCCCCGGCAATTCAAAAGAAGGCAACAAAAGACTCAGTAATGGAGACCATTCTCTGGATAAAAAGGTCCAATTTTACAAGATTCATCACAAAGTCTCTTATTCATCAGCAGCCTTGGCACTCTTCTACCTCACACAGACATTTCTGGAATGTGTTTCAGGCTACTGGGGAAAAAAAAAAAGGTAGTTCAGCAGGAAGCAGCAGAGGGTAAAGAAATGAAGAACCTGAAATCGATCCTGTTCCTGTCCTACACAGCACAACTTCTGTGAGAAGCATGAAGCAGAGCAGGATTGTCCCCTTGGTGAGCACAATTTTCTTTTTACTTTTTCTGTTTTGGTACCTCCACTAATATTGACAAACTATTCACATACAAGAACAAAACTTGCAATTTTGCATCAACAGACCTGTAGCTGTTCTCTTACAAGGCATCTGAGATTTTATATGAACTAGATTTGCAGATTGAGAACAAGAGAGTTGTATTTTCATCTGCTTAGGAAAAGTTCTACTTGAAAAGTTTCCTCCTTGCTAGACTGCATGTCGATTTATTAACAGACCTGCTAGGATGAGGATATACAAAAATTCACTTCAGAAACTGCAGGAGGTTTTACTACCATTTTTATGAGAAGAATATTGCTCTTGCTTGCTCTGATTAAAACTTATAACCACCAATTAAGAGATTGAAACAAAGTCAGCAGAACCAACATGGGCAAGAAATGTCTTATTTGACTACTGGACCTGGCACCTGGGCAACCTTTGCAAGAGAGTGCCAGTCTCCTCTCAAAGAATACCTTCTCTGCATTTTCAGAGGCAGTTCTGCTCTGGACCAGACAAGAGACAATATGTTATTATTATTACTACTATTGTTGTTGTTGTTTCATTCCTTGGATTTAAACTCATGTGAATTGACCATCGCTAGTGCAGTGCAAACAAACTTCCCTGGAGATCCAACCCCTCAGTATAGTACTTACAGTGACAGGTATTAAAACAAGGAAACAAAAATCCTGAAACACATATTTTTCAGATCTGTGTGCAGTGTTAATGCTTGCAAAAGAATACAGTAAAAGCAAGGTATGTACAGAAAGTTATCCTAGTTTTGATGAATGCGTCTGTTTGGGAGTGCAACAAGAAACCTAAGGAACTCGTTCTCCCCGAATTAATGTAACACTAAGAATGAGTTAATGTAACACTAAAGCTGCAAAGCAAATCACAGAGGGAGCAGAACTGCCAGAATTAGTCAAGCATTGCTCCCGACGGTGCGAGCCTGCTCTTGAGTTCCAGGTCACGGCTTCCACACAGACGTGCACTCTTACCTCTCCAGAGCCTTGTGCAGTCACTGCTTGTCCTGTGCACCACACAGGGCACGTCTCCCACCGAGCAGCAAATACACGATGACGTCTTTAAGGGTTATACCACAGCATTCTCTTCTTACGGTTTTTCATGTGTAATTTCCTTTCTCAAATAAAAGCCAGGGAAAACCAAATATCCAGCAGAACCCCATGCCTCTGCATTCCCTCATACCACTTGCCTATGCTAATGATCCACAGGACTTGTAGGACTTGCACTCAAGGGTTTTTAAAATAATCACTAGTACACGCCTCCTCCAGCACCTGAACTACAGGAATAAGTGCTGGAAGACACAGGTATAAGGAGGCAGCAGAAGAGGACTGGCTAGTGGTGAGGAACAGAGTCAGCTTGTTGCCACAGACTCACACAAATATTTGTAAGACATGAGAGGAATGTTGGGAGTCAAGCTTTTTTTTTTTTTTTTGGAGGGGGGAAGGAGAGAGAGGTGTTACTGAATAGTGAGAAATTATGGCTAGTGGCTGAGTGCAGCATAAATGAGAACAGGTTTGGCACTTTCTGAAATGCAGTGAAGATGCTGATAAGACTTAGGGCACCTGTTGTAACTGGTGACCTCAGCACGGGCTGGAGTGGATTTCTGTACCTGTGAAAATGCTTATGAATTATGATTAGAATGATTGTACTTGCTTTATTTCTGTGGCTGTAACGTGGTCTTGTGCAGAAGAAAGAAAAAACTGCATACATTAACACTGCTGGGCTGATGAAAGGAAACCAAAAGTGCCATGTTTGTCTCACTTTGTACAAGTTACAAAAACCTCCTTAGAACAGTACAGCAAACTGCTAAAAACTTTTCAGCTTTATTTCTCAAAGACAAGTTACAGGAAAAGTTTTCAAGAAACATCCTGTACTGAGGCCCTGAATGTTTATTTATTTCACAATTTAGAACAAAGACCTCTAGTCCTTTACATTTCCACTTCCCTTTCTCTCGAGCCATCTTGCATTTAAGCAAAGAAAGTCTATATTTCTAAGTGGAAAACAGTTAAACTTTTGGTTATTCCATTTGCAAAAAGTTAAGCTGTTATCACCATAAAGTTGAAGGCAAAAATTTTCATAGATAAGAGGATAATGTTTCTGTGATTGTTTTTCTCTTTTCCTCATAAATCAAGCCAGGAATTCTAAAAAAATTCTCATTAAAAAGGCCCTTTGGGTTCTTTCAAGACATGTGCTGGCAGGCCAGTAAGACTTTTACAATTGTAGATTTTGGGGCAAGAAGGGAGGTTATGCTTGAGAAAAGCATGTGCTGGGACAGACTGCATGATAATGACAGCAGCAGAGTTTTGGTACAAGACCTTTGTTTCACCAAAACATACTGGGCTGGATATATTACTAGGACACATTTGCTGACTCAGACACTACAACATGGGAATCCAGGAGTAAGTTTAGTTTATGTAAACACAGTCTGAACACAGTCCCAGCATTGGGTGAATAACATTGCCAACAGAGGTTTGAAGAAGTATCTGCTGAAAGCCTTCAGCTGCACCAGACCATTTCACCCCTTGTCCACTCTTGTTACATCTTCTCCTTGTCCTGGCCTTTGCTAGGATAGAGCTAATTTTCTTAGTAGCTGGTCCAGTGCTGTGTTTTGGATTCAGTATGAGAATCATGTTGGTAACACACTGATGTTTTGGTTGTGGCTCAGTAGCACTTACCCTGATGCAAGGACCTTCAGTGTCTCCTGCTCTGCCAGTGAGGAGGGGCACAAGAAGCCAGGAGGGAGCATGGCCAGGACAGCTGACCCGAACTGGCCAAAGGGATATTCCACACCATAAAGCAGCATGTTCAGTACATAAACAGAGGAGAGTTGTCTGGGGACTGCCAATCACTGCTTGTGGATGGGCTGGGCATTGATCAGTGGGTGGTGAGCAATTGCATTGTATATCATTGTGTATCACCTAGTTTTCTGGAGTTTTATGTCATTCTTTTTTATTAGTAGTAGTAGCAGTATTGTTATCATTAGCATATTATTAGTAGCATAATTATCATTAGTATAATATTATTGCTATCATTAGTATTATATTAGCATTATATTTTACTGTATTTCAAACTGTTCTTATGTCAACCCATGAGGGTGGTTTGGGGTTTTTTTACTTTTTCAGGGTTTTTTTTTCTGATTCTCCTTCCCATCTCACCAGTAGGGAAGGGAGGAATGAGCAAGTGGCTGTGTCATACTTAGTTTCCAGCTGGGGTTAAACCACGGCACTCCTCCACCCATATCTGAGAATATCCAAACCAACCCAAAGCAAGGCAGTTTCTCTGCAACAAGCACAACTAAGTCAATAATCCCAGCAGGCACATCAAAGTTCATTTTCCTCATCAACTGTTCATATCCAAGAATGCAAAGCTGTGACACTCAAGCTCTTGCACAGTGTTATTGTTGGTGCTTTACAAGATGCAAACTAAACACAGGTAGCTGAGAACAGTGGCACTAGTCTGTAACTCCATGATTCTGCTCCTCTCAGACATTCAGCTTGTCCGTGAGGCTTTTAATCCATCACCCTAATGAACCTAACAGTGAGTGCCATAACCATGATAAGTGCAACAGGGTTACATTTGGATTCATAATTCCTAAAGTTTTTGTTACTGAAACAAAAGATAATATAGCTAATGTGAAGAATAAGGTGAATTAAAACTGAAATAGGGTTTATTGCAAAGACAGAACATGACCATGGGAATTATCCTACAAAGAGAGAGAATCTTGGCAATTACTGTCTGAAAAGTCAGTTCAGTCCTTTTTTTTAAAGTCAGCAAATAACCTGCTTTGGTGTAGAAAAGCACCCATCAGGGTGGTTGTCATGAACCAGGAGAAACATATCCTTTCAAAAAGCCTGAGAAAGCACATGGATAAGACTTACAAAGTACAGAGAGGGAACATAGGCGTGCTTTATATCCTATGTCAGTCTGAAAGTTTTCTGAAGCCATTCCCACTGGATACTCTGAACAACAGAAAGAAACAGCTTACCTTTGCCACTAGGTAATTAGAGAGTATAGGTGGAAAGCAGATGTCTGAAGTAATTACAAAATAGGGTCAACAAGGATGACAAGTTCTGGACTTGGGGGACCAGACTAGGGACTTGATTCCCCACAGAAATAAGACTCTGATGTTTAAGGCATTCACCATTATCAAGCAATAGTCAAGGACTATCAAGAGTTTGATGCCAAAGAAACAGTACCTGCAAAAACACATCTAAATTCCCCTATGAAGTTGTAATACAACAAGGTCAAGTTAAGCTTCACAGCTGTATCTGTACAGGTGATATTTGTGAGTAATCTCCAAACAGGTCATGCAGACAATACTTCGCAAATTCTGATCCTCTTGCCTGGCCCCATGGCAGACACAGAGTTGAAGGATCTCTCAGTGGGTTGTGGGCACCCTCTGTGCTACCTTTAATACTTGCTAAATTCTTTGGAGGTCCTGCAGAAGACTCTTCCCCACTCCATGCAGAAGTTCAGTGGTGGAAATCTCAGTCAGATAACAAAAGTGGTTCCCTAGCTCAGGGCTCTTTTGTTCCAACCCACTGAACAGCCAAAACAGTTCTGAAAACGTCCTTCTTCATTTGCTCTGTTCAAGCCATACAGAGCAACAGTTTCAACTCAGCATTTGACTCATGAGGAATGCCTCAAAATCAACAAAATCATATGTTTCTGTCCTATCCTACTTGTATTGCAAACTAGGATCTCAATTAATTTTTAAAAACTATGCATCGACACAAAATACTTCCAGGACAAGTAACTGAAGTTAATCTCTCTCAGTGCAGGCTGCAGCTCAATTAATACATCTCACCTTGAATATCACATTGCTCTTCCCTGTACCTTGAGAATCTTGCCAGCTGTACTAACATGGGAACAACAGAAGAAAGTAGCTATCACAAAACCTTGGCTCTTGCATCAGATGACTGTACTGAGCATTGCACAAGGGTGCTTTGATGTTACAAAAGGCCTAAGAAAATGCCAGGGGGCTGGGGTGTATTTCTTGCTATGTTTACTCTCTTACCAAAGGGCACTTGTCATACACACACATGCCATCTGCTGCATGGAAACACAATACTCAACCAGGTAAAATACAAATCTGCCACACCAGCAAGCTTCTCTGTACAGATTAAAAGGATCACAACCAATATAATTTTAGGTGATTCAAGAATCTATGCTACAGAGACTGCATTTCTTGAAAGCTTCTCCTCTTGCAGGACAGAACCCCAGCTCCCAGTGAAGGCTCTGCCCTCATGGCTGCACACAAGAAGTCACTGCCTCATCATCCAGAAATCATTGCACTCCTGTCAAGTACAGAGAGCTGAGAATGCAAATGGAACACAAATGACCCCACTCCCCTTCACTGCTCCCTGATCCCCCTCCTTTCCCTGTATGCTCACAGGCACTGCAGGAATCCAAAGGAGCAGTGGAAGTGATCTCTCTGGGAACTGAAACTGGATTTAAAGACACTCAGCCCCTTAACACTTGTGGATGTTTCCCACAGCGTGAACAAAAGGAAAATCTGGAAAAGCGTTACTACGTGGGCTTACCTACAGCACCTTGGTAAAGTCAGGATCCCTTAGTACGAGCACCTCCTTGGTCAGCCACTGACAGGAACCATGGAGGATGATGCTATTTGTTGCACCCATTTCAGTCTCCTTAGGTTTCTAATTTGTCTTCAGTCAAAATAGATGCTTTAGTCTATTTTGAGTAGCGAAAAGGATCATGCAGTTCAGTGTATCTGCTTTATAGTTAATTAATATTCTGAAATTTCACCATATCTGAGTCTCCTTCATACTTTACAAGAGGCCAGCTCGTAAAAGATTGTTTTAAGACATGGAGAACATTTTACATTATCTATCCACAAAGGCTGCCCACATCCTAAAGAGAAATAAGAGGCAAAAAAACCCCCAAACCTGATGATGGAAAAACAGGGAAGCACAGGATCATGCTAAAGTGACATCATGTACCTGGACCATGTTCCCAGAAACAGGCAGAATTTTCCTCAGGGCTGCCTGCTTCCCTACACTCATGAAGCTCAGCATCTCTGTGCCTCGTATATTCCAGGACACTCTTTTGAAAGAGATTCCATTTTCACTTTTACAACATCGAAGAAAAACACAATAAAGGAGGTGGCAGTTCCTGTCCAGTAAGATAGAAATAGATATTCCTTAACCATTATTCCTACCAAGGAACACAGTGGACCACTCTTATCACAAAAAACAGCCCACTGAAAAGGACTGGAAGCCTAGCAAAGCTGGAAGCACAACCAGAAAAGCCCGTAAGCTACTGATGTTGGAACAGAGAGAGTTGAAAGCAATCAGAGATGGAAAAACATGCCCCAAGATCCAAACAATACTAGAGTTGAAATGAAAGCAGAAAAAATAAGATTGCAAACTGAGGCAGGTAAAGGCTAGAGGACAGGATGAAGAAGAAAATATTGACAAAAAAACTTTTAAAAAGCCTTGGAAGATGTGTCATGACAACCAATCTGATCTGTAAAGATCACCTGGAAAGGTATGGAAGAGGGACACATATCCTTTTTCACTCTCTCACAAATTCTTTCCTAAAGGACTGTCAAAACAACCTTTTGCTCTATTCACAGCTCTTCTGGGTTCTAAGTGGTGACTCAGCACTTATTAACCACTGTCAGGAGCATAACTAGCAAAACAACAGGAGATTTGTAAGGGATGAGGAACAGATCAAAGAAAATCAGATGATTCTCAGATCAATGATGCGAAAATAACAGGACAAAAGAGGGGGGAAGACAAAATCGGGGAACAATACAGAGTTTTTAGAAGTGGCACAAAATGAAGAGAAAACAGGAAAATTAAATGAAAAAAAGGTCAAGGACATCTTCATTACCATAAAATCACAGGAGTGGCCTAATATGGTAGAAACACACATTGGCGTTTCAGGGCAGACAAGATCAAACTTCACTCCTGAACTATGCTGATCCATCTGTGGACTTGCAGGCACTGCAGTGTGAGTAAGGAGGAGTTAACAGCAGAGCTCTGCTCTGTCGGCACTACAGGACTGAATCACACCTTATCAGGGGAGCTGCGTTGCCACACAACCACCAGCTCCCAGTGGTGTATAAAACAGAGACAGAAAACTCAGGAAGAGAAGGACTGACTCTGGTGCTGTTTTCTTACTGTTAGTCTTCCTGTTTATTTTTGGTTCAATACAGGGAGGCAGAAAGGAGGGGTAGAAAGAGGAGGCAAGCAGATTATATATTTGTATTCTTGTTTTCCAGTCCTTCCAGAAAGGCCAGTTTTGTAAACAGTGAGAAAGCTGAGATTTTCTTTATCTTGTTAACTACTCCCATGACTGTAACACACCACGCAGAGTTCACAAGTATCTCTCTGCTCAACATTATCGAAAATACACTGCAGCTTCTTTTGCAACACGTTATTTTAGTCAGGCTATCTGCACCTAAAAACACTCAGCCTATTGTTTCAACAACACAGACCTGCATGCTGAATTATAAAAATTGTCCACTATCATATCATCTTGGCCACAGATTTAATTTCACGGAATATGAAACTTCACTGAAAATCATTGTACAACAAGACAAGGAAACATAAACATTCATTTCTTTTTTTGTTGTTTTTTTTCCCTTTATATTAAGTGTGAGCCTACTACAACTCCCTCTGGGAGGATATTTTTCATACAAAGCCACATTCTTTGGGTCTTATTCACATAAACAGTCATTGAATTGAATGAGATCAGCCACAGAAGCAGGGAAACCAGGTTATGATCCAACATTACTGATACAAAGTACAGCATGAAATTCAATTTTAAAAAAACAGGATAATAAGCATCCATCTTTAAACTATCTAATAATGCAAAAACTAGTTAAAGGTTTTGTTCTTCAGTTCTACCCTTCTTAGATTTAATACAGTAAACTAATTATAATTTTGCTACACACAAGTTGTTGATAATTACCTCTCTCTGGGCCATACTGTTATTTGAGTATAAATCATGGGAATTTTTTTAAGAGTCATTATTTTAGTATCACTTTATTCTTGATCCTTAATTAAACAAGACCTGAAAGTCCCACTTACAGAGCATAAGGGAAGTGATTTTTAAATGGTACTTGGTAAAATCTGCTAACTTTTGCATTACAGACACTTTTGCCTGATTCTGTTTTTCCTGGAAGACCATATATATTTTGAGCTAAGCTTAACATACAAACCATGAGAAACTTTTGTTAGCAGAAGAGTGGATACTCATACTCAAAATTTGAACCACGACAACTGATCAACTGAAGGTCAGTTTGCCTTTTACAAGTAAAAAAGACAGACATACAACAGATGCTTGCTGCTGTATTAAAATTTACAATGCGACTTTATTAATAACAATCAAACTAAGACACTGCCTATATAGTTAATGCTTTTCAAAGTTTTACTATTTTGGGGAAGATGACAAGTCTACAGCTCTCTAGAATGATAGAAAAATCCTTCATCTTAGTGTGAAACACTGTAGCACATATTTAGTAATGTGCTGAGAAATTCCATCATAGTGTCACGCTCCTCTGATAACCCTCCCTGGCTTAGCCTACTTGAAAAGTGCATTTAGTGCTTTTTCCACTAAGGCAGAGTATCTGTGTGTTTCATGAGAGTTACACAGGACTGAAACACAGAGCGAGTTCTCAATTTCACTGGCACTCTTTATTCCATGTCTGGGAAAGACTGAGAACGGGTCCCAGACAAAACTAGCTTTACACCACAGCCTCCTGAGTAGCTCAACACTTGTTTCAGCCTAGTCAAGGAGTGAGTCTTAATTTCAAATTGTGAGGAGAACAAATAAACCTTTAAAATGTTGGTTTGTTTTTTCTTTCAAGTGCTGTGCTGAGTTCTTCTGAATGCACCCTTACCTGTTTTCTTGGTGTGCCTCACTGTTACCAAAACCAGCTCATTCCACATAAGTATATTCAGACACTTGCTGCATGTACAAACCCACAAATGATATGTACGCAAACTCATATTAATACAACTTTTCAAAAAAATTATTCTTAAAAGCTGGAAATACGTGCATCCAAGTTCTGTAAGCTTGATTTTGAATAAAATATGTGGCTATCTTCCATGCCAAGTATCCTACTTTGAGGATTAAAAACAAAAAGAAGAAAAACCTGGCACAGTTCTAGTAAATAAAGCAGCAACATCCTCCTCATTTGTATGTCTGCAGTTACAGACATGAAAGGTTAAATTCTCTGAAAGAATAAGGAACCCAGAAATTTGCTTTTAAACTTCTCAACCATGTGTTGGTGGGCAGAGACAAGGGGAACAGAAAGGAGGCAGAAAAAAATTGGGGATTGTTTTTTCGACCTAAGTTACTCTTGTATGGAGACTATGAATCTGGGAACAATTTCTTAAAATATTAGGGTTTTTTCAGTTAAAAGACTCTGCCAAGGACCAGAGCTTATACCTACAAATTCTGCTTTGATTTATTGATATGGCATACTACTTAGTGCAAGTATTCATACCATTCTTTTAATTCTGCCATTCACTTTTACACTGGGTCCCATCTTGCTTCCAGGTAAACAAAGAGTAAAATTCTTACTGAGAAAGGATGAATAAGCAAAGCAGAGCTAAATATAGAAATAGTCAACCTGGTCTGACAAGTAGGAAGAACGAGAAGCAGAACTGAGTTACTATAATACACACGGGGCACTCCTTAAACTAAATCCCAAATAGAATACTGAAACTTAAAATTTTATGAAGCAAGCTGGGATATGATTGCAATGCAGACTAGTTAGAGCTGAATGTTGATTGTTTGGACATAAGACAGATGTTTAAATAAAGCTACTTCACATTTGTGGTGAGTGTACACATAGCCTATCACCACAGTTTCGCTGATGTGAAGTTATTCCTCAATAACTCATGTCCAATCCCCAAAGATTTCCTCCATAGGAAGGAAGGCTGCTTAAAAGAAAAAAAAAAAGCAAACACACAAAAAAATCCCAGTATTAAAAAAACTAGGCAGTCATGGGATAACAGGAAAAGTCCTCATCTGTATAGAGAACCAGTCAGACAGGAAATAAACAGTACAAGGTCAGCCTTCCCAGGAGAAGGACACTAAGCCTGCAGCCCCATGGCCATCTGCATTAAGCACATATTGTGTTCATTACACCCACTAATGAATTACAAGGGGACAGGGAAAGATTACAACTGTTAAAATGGCTGGTAGATTTCAATACCATTTAAACACAGTGTGGTATTTGTGGTGGGAAAAAACACCTCAACTTCATATGCATAATGATGGGCTTGGCATGATTCAGGAATGAAATCTTGGATTGACAGAGGACTGTTCTTATGAAAGCATCAGCACAGTTAAAAAGCAGGAAGAGTGCTAAAAAATTATTACTGCAGAGAATACAACCAAACCCACCTTTAATCTAAGAAACTCAATTGCATCCTAATAGTTGTAACTCTGGCCTTCTCTTCTTGGAAAAGGTTTAGCAAAACTAGAAAAGTTTCAAGGAAGGAGAACATAAGACAACCAAAGGTAGGACATAATTAAGTAGAAGAAAATCAGGTTGGAGAAATACTAGAAGGCATCAGATTAAAGCAGCATATTTCAGGCTCAAAACAAGTGAGAAGAAATAGCTCTTCTTATCATAAAGCAACTTTCAAGCTGTGTTTTTCATAGCCTTTCTTCTCTGATTTTCTCAGGCTGTTTCCCGTTCACTCATGTTCCCTCCCTCAGCTTGAGAGCGTCACTGATATGGATGCCCTACTAGAGTGAAAGGCATTAAAGAGAATACATGCCATCTTTCCCTGCAAACAAAATGAAGCCAACTTAGAGACGAGAATTATCCAGGCTGACCATGAAACCATTCACCCACACCTCCAAACCGGGCTCATCATCAAGCTGCAGGCTTGCTCAGCTCCGGGCCACAGTGCAGGAAGAACTGAAAGAAGCTTCCCCAGACAGGCAGTCCTGTCCTAGTCAGTGAGAGATACCCACCTCTCCCTGCCTTCACCTGAAGTATGATTTGTAAAAATGGTCACACAAAGAAGCTGCTAATGTTAGGCACTCTGTTTTTCCAACTATGTCAAAAGCATCTATGTCACTCAGTAAGGTTTTGAAAATTCTTTACATTACTAGAATTTAAATAAATTAAACTTGATCTTGCTTATTTTGAGGCTAGCAGCAACTAAGACAGTTAACATCAACACCCTCTCTTGACTGAGCTGTCCTTATTCATCCCCAAATCCAGTTCTGCTTTATCAGGCATGCTGGTAATGAAGCTGCTCACCTGCAGGGGCACCTCCACTTGCCTGTCGAGACACCAGAGAAAGTGAAATGGATGACAGCCTCACCCAGTGCATGCCAGGCCAGGATTTCTTACACCTCGGCTTCTCCAAACTGATTAAGTGTAGTCTTACAGGGAAAGAAGATAATCCAACTTGGTAGCTGACTGTTCATTAATAAAATACTATACTTCAAATTCATGTTTAAGCTTATGCCACACCTGAGTCTGCCATTCATATCAATACTTACACCATAAGCTTAAAATTAAACATTAAAACCCACCATAAACTTAAAAACAAAAAAAAGAACACATGGAAAGAGCATGACCTGATTTCATGCACAAGCTGTGAAAAAAGAACAACACATACTTGCAAGAATTCAGGAGCTGCTATGAAGTCCAGAAAAAACAAACTGATAAGAAAGTGCTGAACTTTCAAAATCTGGATTTAAACCAGAACAATAACATCGATGAAAGACTGTAGATCTCAGGCAGATAATTCTGCAGCCAGAAAAAAGACACCCCCCTTCCCTCCATCCCTAAATCCTCTCGAAAAACTTCAGCCAGACACAGTGTAATCCCAAAACTGCTCAGACAGAAAATGAAGGAAAATTACTCATATGTAAGCTTTACAAAATACTAACAAACTGAGATAAGCAACAGATCTGCCTGGCAGTTATTACAGCAATTATTTGAGACAGTAGTGACACAGTGAAAAGATCGCATCTTGCCCAAGACTCTGAACCAGCTGCAGTTTCTGCATCTGTTGCACACAGACATCAAACCCTGAATAAATGTAAAACATACCTAAAATGATTCACTGTGATCACTGTTAAAAAGCTACTCAAATATTAAGCTCATATATAATTCACAGTGCTTTCTTATTTTATAAAGCTGGCACTTTTCCTCAGTGACTGACCCATCAGAAACAAATTACGGCATTTTAACTCAGAAGTGTATTGGCACAGTGTAAATAGACTAGCAACAGGTCTTCCTAAGATGTCACATTGCAGATGCTGTTAAAACCAACAGAAAATATTCCTGACTAGCTTAAAGCAATTGGCATCTCAACCTGGAAAAGGAAATTATCCCACTGCAATGCAGACACAATGAAGATGCACACCCTTAAGGAACTAATTTCCATCAAATCCAAATGCATTTTCCACAATGCAAATGAAAATGCTTTTGTCCAACAGCATGCCAAGACATGCACACAAAACCTGTATCTTCAGTGGCTCACTTTACAAAGTGGATGGTGCTTCGGTGGGGAAGGTGGCAAATCATGAGAGAGAAAGGGAAAGTAAGGGATAGGCTGTTAGGAGAAGTTTGTTTAAATCCAGGATTTGAAGGAGGTATGATTTCATGATTTGAATAGTACTCCAAATATGCTTTTTATCATAACATAAGATAAAAAAGCCTAGGCTTTTTTGGCATAGGAGTATATAAATTTTTCTTCAGGATTACAGCAATCCCACTAGGGTACCTATGCTCAGCACATCACACCCCAGCCACCCCATAGCCCCAGTACGCTCCATCTGGCTGGCATCCACACCAGATACTTCCATCCACCACTTCCCACAGATGTGCCCAAATCCCATCCCTAATCACAGCCAGATTCCCCCCATGGCTATGGCTTGGCTGAGATGCACCTAGGGTTTGGAGGACCAGCAGTGGGTGTGGGGAGTGGGAAGGAGAGAGCCATGGAGGAGAAGGCAGGAAGAAGACATGAGTGCTGGCTGGAAGAGAGAGTCCTCCTGTTCATTCTAAGAACCTTTAATTTCATGTCACACATGGCAGGATAACTGACAAAGGATCAAAAATAAAACAGTGCAAGAGCAAGTCAGCAACCTACAGTCCTGCATCACAGCATGAGCTACCTATGCATTCAACATTGCATCAGAAGTATATCACTGAGGCTACCAAGACAACCTCTCCACAACTGGATAATGCAAGAATTCAAGCTGTTGTACTGTATCCATTAGGCCATCCAATGGGGATTCATTTATCGCAACAGGACCTCTTCCTCTTTCAATATACCCAACTAACTGTTAGTGGTAAAAAGCTAGATTGCTTTTAACCTCAAAGTCCTGTGCAGCCTTAATGCTTCATTTATCACACACCTCTCAAAAATGTGTCCTAAATTGACACTCATTTCATCACTGGTTTTTTTTGATAGCATTCTTGACCCTGGTATCAAAATACTGCACACCAACAGTATCCTTCCTGCTTCACTCTCAAGATCTGCACATCTCCAACTGGACCTCAGGGTTTTCCAGAAAACAAGAAAAATACCCATCTGGCCAAACCAGCACCACTTTGAATACAAAGCGTCACTGTGTCATGCACAACCTGTCAAAGGAAGCAATACACAGAGATCATCCCAGTCACAGGGAATACCTCAACACTTATGTGTTTGAAAGCTACACAACAAATAAGCAAGGACTCCACACGTTTATTCTGACTCTTCCTAACTTTGGAACACCTGACTTCACAAATCCAACAGTCTTCTAAATGGCAGCATGAGCTAAACCAAATACAGACAAAAGGAGTTGAAAATGTTTAGAAAGAGACCAGTACACATAGTTCAGTGACAGGTCACAGCAACACAAGGAGTATTTCAGGATTTCACTTTTCTCACAACTGCTATCAGTGAACTGTAACGAACTGTTCAGCTGCACCTGCTAACAGGGAGTGGAGTAGTCAAGTGAGAAGTAACTAAGCTATTCCTAAAGGGTTCACAAGTTAGCAATGGTATGCAAGAATATTTCTAGTACTGTACTTCAGAAACTATTCTGGAGATTTTGGGGATCAAAGTAGCTGGATAGCAGGCAGGGAAGAAAATTAACCCCTTGCTGTCATGAATTAAGGTCTTTCTGAAGTGCAGCTCTACACCTTCTAGTTTTGGCTGGATCATTTTTGAGGAAGTCACATATTTCATCCCTGAATAAACAAAAGTAACTAAAAATATTTATTTTAAATTTTTATTTGCCCAAAGCAATTACAATAAATTAATGTCTTTGACAAATATCTCCCTAGATCAATCTTGCCAATAAAATATGGCACCTCATTTGTGGTTTTAAATAAAAATACTTCCACTAGGGACGTGTTGTACTGATATATCTCTAAAAAAAGATACAACTGTGAGATCTCTGCAAGTTCATCCAAAGTCCTAACTGTCGAGGGAAAAAGAAGAATTGCACATCTGAAACTAATGAGAATAAATACAGTTGTCAGTATAATTAATTTAAGAACCTGAAAGTGCTTTACAAATGTTTATTGGTACACCACCTATCCAAACCAATAAGCACTCTTCATCCTGTAATACCGATCTAGCGAATAAGGGGCAGTGAGATCTTTTTTTTTTTTACATCACAGAATGACTCACTGGCAAAGTCAAACAGAGGTGAAGCTGAAGACACATGGAGAAATCCAGCTTGAGGCTCAATTGCTCATTACCACACCCTGCAAGCACCTGATGTATTAAAATATCATTCATCTCATCTAGTCCAAGAATATCGTAAGTTTGATAATCCGAACTCAAGAACGTGCCACCTGTGACAGGGCAAGGTGCTAAGCCTGGTGCTGCAACTACAACAGCCAACATGGGAGCCCCATTAGAGCAGACAACTTCTCACAATTTCTGTTCCCCAAAAAAGAAAAGACCTCTGTGAAAAAAAAATCTTGAAGGAAAGCATCTGCATGATCAGGAGGTTATCACTTTATTTTCACCAATCATTTACTGGCTATTTAATTTCTAGTGTTCAAAGCCAGTCTCCTATATGAGGTTGGCAGCACTGTCTGGGTAAACATTAAGGAGCAGGGGAAAGTGAAAACTTTCCAACTGAATACTATCACAAAGCCCCTTTTAAATTTTATTAGTTTTCTTTCAAACAAAAAAAACAGGGAGAAAAGCAGTGACATTACTACTGCTGCTACACAACTCCCATTTATCCTTGCAGACTAATAGGTCCTCATGGACAAACAGGCATACATCATCTACATACCAGGCATCTAAATACTTTATGTAGCCACCTAACTGTAGGTTTTGCTACATGCAGTGTACTTAACTATTTTTCAGTATTTTGTGCTCAGAAATTATTATGAAGTTCTGAATGAGAGTCATTACACCATGTCTTGTGGTCTGCAATGCAACTGCAGATCTTACATGTAATCGCACATCTCCAGAAACACTTTGTTTTCCACCTATCTAGAGAATGAAGATTACACAATACTTGGAACTTGAGCCTGCCAAAATAAGTTGTTATAAAACTAGCTGTGCAGCCTGACACATCACCTTGAAAGAAAGTAAATAACATTCTCCTCACACTAAACCACAGACTCAGTCCCACCAGCGGATCTGATCCATGCTTAACCAATGCTGCGTAAGAGTTAAGACATGGTTACATTCCTCTGTCTTTGGACAGAGGCAGACCTACTGATCTTCCCAATAACTCCTTTAACATTGGTAGGACACTCTAAGTTCATTTAAACAACTCACGGGGCAAAGATTCACTGATCCACCTACCAGCAAGGTACTTTGTATTCCCTGTGAACAAAAGGTATTCAGTAGCAGACATGTCCTTTTGGTCATGTGCATTGCAGACATACCAAGCAGAAACCCAAACAATCACTTTATATATAATTATAAAAATTTGAAGATATTGGTTATGCCTTTTTAAAAAAACAGAGCACTGTCTACAGTCTATGCTGTAATGCTCACAACACCCCAGGGCACGATAAGCCCTTTATTAATGCTTGCAATAAAAAGAACACTGCAGAACAATTACATGCCGTAGCCATGGATTTCCACAATCAGAGCTCTATCAGCAGCCAGTGTGTACTCACAAGGTGTTGAGACCTCAGGGGAAGCTGATGTTTGCAGCAAACTAGTGGAAATATTTCCAGTGGAGTTTTCAGGTGATGTCAACAACAGGAAGGATGACTTTGAGCCAGATTTCCATTTCTCATCAGACGCAGCCTTAAAAGTTGGAACAAGAGCGTTACGACTCCTCATTTCCACCCCCAAACCTGCAGTTGAACCCCTACGTCGACACAGGCTCCTGTACCTACGCGGCATCCCGGAGGGTCCGTGTCTGCCCAACGGGGGGTCCCTCCGCGGTCTGGAGTAAGGGAGCACTTTCACCACTCAGGTGCGAGGCACTGACTTCGCCGCGGTCATCCCTATCCCTGTCCGCGTCCGTCAGCCCCGCCACAGCCCGGCC